>CAUYRT010076392.1:0-20298 GCA_963574885.1 Lepilemur ruficaudatus
CTCAGCCTCCCGAGTAGCTAGGACTACAGGCATGCGCCATCATGCCCGGCTAATTTTTTCTCTATATATTTTTAGTTGTCCAATTAATTTCTTTCTATTTTTAGTAGAGACGGAGTCTCACTCTTGCTCAGGCTGGTTTCGAACTCCCAACCTTGAGCGATCCACCTGCCTCCGCCTTCCAGAGTGCTAGGATTATAGGCGTGAGCCACCGCGCCCGGCCATTTTTTAACTTTTTTTTAACCAAAAATATATCTTTACATCCATAACTTTCTTTACATCTCTCTGTCCTACTTACTGGGTTTTTTTCCCTTGTATTTATTTTCTTCTTAAATTTATATTTTGAAACAGCCTTTAAATAACTACCAAATTAGACAAAATTATTTTGTAATAAAAAATTTGTCTTTTTATAATTTACATGTATTAATAGATCTACATGTTTAATCTCTTTATAAAATGTAAGAAGCCAAGAACATTTATTCAGTGATTTGTTTTAGTTTTTTTCTTATTTAGATATAACCCAGACGTTTAATATGACATAACTTTAAGACTGCAAATTACATATCATGTTTATTTATATATGTTTACCCCTTTATAATTACCTAATTTAGTCTAAAGCCATACCACCCTGAACACACCAGATCTCATCTGATCTCGGAAGCTAAGCAGAGTGGGGCTCATTAGTACTTGGATGGGAGACAATTACCTAATTTATTTTTTAACAATTACACCTAGATTAACAATGAAATTTGAGATATTAGAGCTAGTCATTATTTTAAGTTAATTTTTTATTAATCAATATTATAGCCTGGTAATATCAGGTGTTTTCCTAAGTAAGAACCTTAAAGTTAAATACGTAGATATGTTGTCTATAACTCTGAAGATACAGCTATTTTATTAAATCAACACTATTCTGACTTATCAAAGAATTACACAAAAACCATTTTTAGTCTGCATTTATAGCTTCATGACCTTAAAACATCTAGCAGACACTAATTTAAAACTGCTCAATAAAACTAAGTAAAAATGTATGTTGACAATTTTGAAGACATTTTAAATTTTATTTTAGCAACAATTTTAAAACAATTGATTTATCAAAGATTTGCATAAGTCATATAAACTAAAAAATTTTTTAATTTGGATTAATTATTATATTTTATATGCATGTTCATTCACTTAAACCAATGGAATAAAGTTTCTTAACAAGATTTCTGGCTATGTCAGATTTTATTATGTAGACAAAACATATATTAATAGCCTAATACATGTACATATGAGTAAACACACACACACACACACACACACACACACACACAAAGATCTTATAGCATTTATTTTAGAATTTTAGTCACAAGATACGAAAACATAAACTCATCAGTTTATAAGACAGTTGGATCCAAATGATATTTCTTTCATAATAAAAACACAAAACAAACTAGAAATAAGTGGGGACTTCTTCAATCTGATAAAGGTAATCTACAAAAACTCATACATAGCGGGGAAAGACTGATTGCTTTCCCCTTGAAATCAGGAATAAAACAAAATGTACACTCAGATCACGTCTGTTTAACATTGTACTGTAGCTTCTAGCCAGGGCAATTAGGTAAGACAATAAAATAAAAGGCATCTAGCTTAGAAAGGAAAAAGTAAAACTATCTCTATTTGCAGATGACATAATCTTATTTATAGAAAATCTTAAGGAATTCACTAAAAAAAATTAGAATAAACAAGTTCAGGAAGGATGCAAGGTACAAGATCAATATATAAAATTCTATTGTGTTTCTATACATTCACATAATCAATCCAAAAGTGAAATTAAGGAAGTTTCCATTTACCATAGCAGCAAAAAGAATACTTAAGAAACAGACAAAACCCCACAAAGCTTATGCTCTAACACTACAAAATATAGTTGAAATTAGAGAACTAAATATTAATAAGTGGAAATAAACATTCCCAGATCAGAAAACTTAACACTGCTAAGATAACAATACCTCCCAAATGGATCTACAGATTGAATAAAACCCCTACGCAAATTACCCAATATTTGTTGTTGTTGCTGCTTTTTAGAAACTGACAAGATGATTCTAAAAACCATATGCAAATTTAAGGGACCCAAAATAACAAAAATGATTTTGACAGGGAAAAACAAAGATGGAAGACACTTCCCAATTTCAAACTTGAAACAAAGTAATTAAGGCTGTGTGGTACTGACATAAGCATAGGCATGGATCAATGATATAGAACTGACAGTCCACAAATAAACTCTTGAATTTATGGTTAGCTGATTTTCAACAAAAGTACAAAAATAATTCAGGGGAGAAAAAATTTTTTTTCAACAAATAGTGCTAGAACAGATTTCCATACTTAAAAAGTAACTTTGATCCATACCCTATACATAAAATTAAATCAAAATAAATCATAGACCTAAGTGATTTTTACCTAAAGACTAAAACTATCAACTTTCTTGAAGAAAACAGGAAAAAGTCTTTATGAACTTGAGTTAGACCAAGATTTCTTAGATAAAGTGATATAGTACCAACCATTTTAAAAAATTAATAAATTAGACTTCAAAACAGTTTCTTGCCTGTTTCTATAAGAAACTATTAACAAAAAGAAAAAAGAAGCCACAGAATAGGAGAAAGTATTTGTTAGTCACCTGGTTTGACAAATCCTTTTAACTAAAGAACTCTCAAAATTCAGTTATAAGAAAACAACACAAATTTTAAAACAAATAGACAAAAGATTTGAAAAGGCATATCACTAAAGAAGATAACATGATACCAAACAAACACATGAAAAGATGCTCAATATCACGTCATTAGGAAAATGCAAATCAAAACTACAGTGAGTAGTTATGATACATCTATTATACATCTATTAGATTGTCTATATAGCTATTAGATTGTCACAAATTAAAATGACTGACATTTTATATATAAATACACACACACCCACCAAGTGTTGGTACGGACATGGAGACTGTGGAACTCCACACATTGGTGGGAATACAAAATATTACAACAATCTTGGAAACAGTTTGGCAGGTTCTTAGAGAAAGTTATAAATAATACACCTACCATCTAACTTCACCATTCCTACTCCTAGGAATTTATCCACAAGAAATAAAAGCATATGTCCAAATAAAGACTTGTTCACAAATGTTCATAGCAGCTTCATTTATAATAGCCAGAAACTGGAAACAATCAAAATGTCCATCAACATGAAAATGAATAAACTGTGATACAGCCACACAATGGAAAACAATAGAAGTAAATGAACTATTGAAATAAGCAACAATAAGAAATAATCTCAAAATAATTATGCTGAGTAAAAAAAGCCAGACAAAAAAGAGACTATACCGTTTGATTCCATCTAAATAAAATCCTAGAATTGTGCTTCACTTTATTGAGCTTCCCAGATTCATTTTTTACAAATTGAAGATTTCTATCAATGTTGAATAAAGAAAGTCTATTGGCACCATTTTTTCAAAAACATGTGCTCACATAGTCTGTCACATTTTGTTAATTCTTGTAATATTTCAAACTTTTTCATTATTATAATATAGTATAATGATTATGATCAACGATCTTTGACATTACTATTATATTGTTGTAGGATGCAAGGAACAGTGCCCACATAAGACATTGAACTTAATCAATAAATACGTGTGGTCTAAGTGCTCCACTAAACGGCCATTCCTCCATCTCTCTGCCTCTCTTTGTGTCTCCCTGTTCCCTGAGACACAATATTGAAATTAGGCCAGTTAATAACCCTATAATGGCCTTTAAGGGACAACTGTATATATAACCCTTTCAGCAGCAACAGAAGGTATTATTATTATTATTATTATTATTATTGAGCATTATTCTCTCAAGAGAGAGCTCTCTGATGGACCCTGTCTCTAGAGCTAGTAAAGTTTTTCTCAAAGATCTCCTATACAAGTATTTTAAAAAACTCTTTCATATAGAAGCACCTCATGGAATCTCAGAAATCATTTAATTACATCTATTAAATGCACTAATATATAAAACCCAAAGAGTTGAAGTGCTTCCCATGAGGCAAAACAGTTAATGGCAACAGCTTTCTGCTCTGATCATAATAGAAGATTATTTCTGATCAGATCAGACCTATCTCCAAATCAGACCTAGAATAAGCAGCCTAAGTTTAATGATCAATCTCTCCAAATCAATTTCATTGAATTTGTACTTTTAATACATCTCTAACCAATGCTGCTAATTACATAAAATTCTAGGTAAAAAACAAAAAGCGAAAAGTAAAAGTAAAAAAATATTATACACATTTTCATTTAACATGATCAAATTCGCAAGTTACATGTGGGCAGTGACATAAATATGAAGACAAAAACAAGCTATGAAAAAAAAATAAAAATAAAAATAAAATTAAAAAAAACGAGCTATGACTAGAGGTACATGAAGAAAATGTCTATGTATGCATTCGTAACATTTTCAAGATTCTAAATCATTATTATTCTCTATGTATAATAGTTTAATACTTTCAGAAGTAAATATTTTGATTAATCAACGTATTTTTATACTTGTCATCATTTTAATGTGTAACTACACTATTAGAAAAATACTTCAGATATTACTTTACAAAAATTTGCTATTGATATTTTTCTCTCCATTTATGACTCTTAATTGTTCTATCAATTCCATTCTAAATCTAAGGTACAATCAAAAATTAAAATAATGTACTTACGTCATTACTTCCTTTAGTGATCCAATAGCTTTTTCTAAAGTGCTTTTGTCAGGATTTTCATCAGCTGTATGTTTCTTAAGATCTGTAATAATAAAATGGTTTTTCCATGATTAAAAAGAATTCAGTGCTTTCCCATCTATGACTTAAAAATGCCATCCATCTTGATATAGGCTTATTAATTTTTAAAGATAATATTCAATCTTTACTTAACTAAAACTGAACAGTTTTAGACAGTGCTCCCTAAAAAAATCTCTTATTACATATGTGTTAAGGTTTCCACATTTTTTATTGACTAAATTTTCAGAATACATAACAGATTTTCTTACAGGCTTGTCCTAGATTCCTCAAACCCTCTCCACGGTGCTGAATGAAAACACATGATCCTCAATTAGCTCAGAAATGATTACAAATTCTATATTTCATATTGGGGCCGATAAGTACATGACAGAGAGCATTCGGTGTCCTTAAGCACAGGTTTTGTTATTTTAGAGATTCATACTTAACAGATGAACTCTTCTTACGTAGGTTGTTCATTATGTTCCCTCTGCCACCCTCTGCACGTTCTTAACAAACTCAGGCTCAATCTAATACCATGTCCACCTAATTGCTTATGTGGAATAATAAGAATAAAACTTAGAAACCAAGTTTAGTCATAACATTTGATGGATTTCTATAAGTCTTAATGAAACAATAATGAAGATAAGCAAATCAGCAAAAAAAATACAACGTTTTGGAAATTTGAAGGTTTATTCATATACTCTTATACCATGTAAAATAGAATCCCTTTAAAGAGTGGGGAAATCATTTTATAGGCTAGTAATTCTCAATTACATTAGATAACCTAAAGAAAACAAAAAATGTCAATTTTTTTAGTCAGTACTATAATTCATGCACTAACCAAAGTATTTTACAGAAAAAAATAGATTAAACGGTCACAAAATTAGCCTCCTTGACTGTTATACATAGTACTATAGTTAAAGTTTAGGTATCAAAATGCTTTATTACAGATTTATTTCTCCTTAAAATTGACTTTTCATACTTAACTTAAAAAAATAAAAATAGAAACTGTCACTGTCCTAAAAACACTCACTACTTTAATCAGCTAAATGTAAAGGAATATACATATGCTTTTCTTTAACCACAGGAAAAATTTATTCATAACAACTCTCTACTGTAAAACTCCCTTCTATTGATTTCTGTAGTTTAAGCCCTAGAATAAATAAGTATGTTTCAAGAGTATACTGAACAATCTAATGCAAAAAAAAAAATAAGCAGAAGACCAAGTATACAGAATTTTACTAAAATTCAGAAAAGGACTAAGAAAACTTGGTACCTATGAATCGGTTCTCTCCTTGTGATTCTGTGGGTGACTTTTGTGAATACCTGGATATAAACTGATGTTGAATTACTGATACACCATGAAATATAAGACTTTTAAATGGAAAGACAAAAGTACTTATAATCCTAGTCAATATAATTGGTATCAGAATAAATAAAGCATTTCAAGCCAGACTGAATTTTTATAGTACCAGTAACTATTTTTTAATATTATCCATAAAGATGTTTACTATGTAAAAGATATATAAACTTTAATGCTAAAATCTAATAAACTCTGAAAATGAGAATAATTTCAACTTTTTTAGAAAAAAACAATTCCAAGAAATTATCTAAAGTAGTCTAAAAACAGATTAGACAAGTACCATTTAAAAGTAATGCAACACTGGGTAACCTCTGTACTGGTCGGATAAGAAGTTCAACAAGGCTTTGCCGTCCACATTCTGGTTTAGCTTGGTTTATCTGAAAGGAATTAATTTATTCAACAACTTAAAAAAAGGTTTTCTGCAAAGATTAAACACCCTACGCTTATTAGATTACACTTATTAGATTAGTGTCCCTGATAAGAACTAATAAAGAAGAGGCGGGATATTGGTTAGTCTCTGGCAAATTACTGGGGTTGAATAATCTTCCAGGGCCAAAAATGACCTCTTGGTCAGCCAAGGGTAATGCCTTCACAGAAAGTGCGTTCCTCTACACACCCCATATATCTCATCTTAAGTTTCTCTTCAGTCTATAGCATTAACAAGAAAAAAATTTTTTAAATATTAATTATGCTAATACCATTAGATAAACAATGTAAGTCACCTATAACAGAAAAAAAATCACTAAAGGTAAAACAAAATTTCACTGGAAAATCTGTAGGTGTTTTTGAGAGCTAAAATACGTTTAATTTTTTTTTTTCAAATAACTATATACAACATTCTGGCCGGGTGCGGTGGCTCACGCCTGTAATCTTAGCACTCTGGGAGGCCGAGGTGGGCGGATCGTTTGAGCTCAGGAGTTCGAGAACAGCCTGAGCAACAGTGAGACCCTGTCTCTACTAAAAAAATAGAAAGAAATTAGCTGGACAACTAAAAATATACATTAAAAAAAAAAAATTAGGCCGGGCGTGGTGGCTCACGCCTCTGATCCTAGCACTCTGGGAGGCCGAGGCGGGCGGATTGCTCAAGGTCAGGAGTTCGAAACCAGCCTAAGCAAGAGCGAGACCCCCGTCTCTACTAATAATAAAAAGAAATTAATTGGCCAACTAAATATATATAGAAAAACTTAGCCGGGCATGGTGGTGCATGCCTGTAGTCCCAGCTACTTGGGAGGCTGAGGCAGAAGGATCGCTTCAGCCCAGGAGTGTGAGGTTGCTGTGAGCTAGGCTGACTGACGCCACAGCACTCTAACCCCGGCAACAGAGTGAGACTCTGTCTCAAAAAAAAAAAAAAAATTAGCCAGGCATGGTGGCACATGCCTGTAGTCCCAGCTATTCGAGAGGCTGATGCAGGAGGATTGCTTGAGTCTAGGAGTCTGAGGTTGCTGTGAGCTAGGCTGACACCATGGCACTCTAGCCCAGGCAACAGAGTGAGACACTGTCTTAAATAAATAAGTAAATAAGTAACTATATACAACATTCTGATTCACTCAGCTGCCTCTTGGTTCCTGCTACCTAATACATCAAATATTCAAAACAAAACATCATTGTCACTCACAAGTACAACTAAAATTAACAGATTAAGTTGTTCTTACGTGGATATATTTTTACCAAAATTATAATCTATTTAATTTTTTCATAATTTTAATAAATTTCTTCAGAAATGATTCTCAGATTTTTGTTTGAAAGAAATGTACATTACCTTGAGAAAAGCATGAAATCTTGGTTTCTGTTTTTCACATTTAATAATTGTTTCCTTGCTCATTTCAAAAAAGTTTACAAAGGGAGGATAGGTTTTTACCAAATCTTTTGACTAGAAAGAAGAAAGAGGGAAAAAACCCATTGCTAGGTTACTCAAGTCACCATTAAAGACAATGAAATAATCTGACGTATGGGTGCAAAAAAAAAGTTTAAGATAAAGCTTTTAAAAATAAGTTTTTTCTCAAATTATACACAAAAATTTATCTTAGAAACCTCTTAGTAAATATTTAATTGCTAAACAAAATGTACCAATTGGTAGACACAGCAAAAAAACTGAAAAGTAGGGGGAGTGCGGTGGCTCGAGCCTGTAATCCTAGCACTCTGGGAGGTAGAGGCCAGAGGATTGCTTGAGCTCAGGAGTTCGAAACTATCCTCAGCAAGAGTGAGCCCCCATCTCTACCAAAAGGTAAGGGGAAAAAACCCAGCCAGGCTTTGCAGCGTGAGCCTGTAGTCCCAGCTACCACGGAGAATGAGGCATAAGGATTGCTTAGAGCCCAGGAGTTGGAGGTTGCAGTGAGCTCCAATGATACCACTGTATTCTATCTACCCAGGACAATGAAGTGAGACTCTTGTCTCAACAACAACAACAACAAAAAAAACAATGCAACAAGCACCCCTCCTCACAACCCCCACCCCGTCATATTAGTCATATTAAAATTTAAAAAATAAAACTGAAAATAAAGACCCAGAAAGAAATAAAAGCATTTTAAAGCATATTGTATTGACACAAACATGACAAAGAAAACTTCTGTTAAGATCATAAAATGGCAATTCAATTAGATCTGATCCACATAGAATCCAAGAGCATACTATTATTTATTGAAGAATCCAAACCACCATTAAAAGATCAATTCTATTATCCAAAAATGCAAGCAAGAAAAGGAAAAATATCTTGGCAAACTGAGGAGACTAATAAGTTTAAAAAAGATGTGGCAATAATTTACATATTTGGAATTCTCAACCAACCAGAAAAACATGCCTAAAAGACTATTTGATAAGGAAGAAGGTTGGGGAAAGGACTCAAAACAAAAATATATGTGCCAGTACTCAAGGCACTGAAACATACAAAACTGATTCAAAGAAACTTATAAATCCTATTCATGTTAACTCATTGAAATGAATTATTTTATAAAACTTAAGTTGTGTGGTTCTCATCCTAGTAAAGAAGCAGTTCATTAGAAGTCTTTAAACAGAAACACACATGACAGCAAAAAGTGATATCAACTAAGAAAAGTGAAAAATAAAAACTTAAGTACAGAAAATTTCAAAAACTCATTAATCTGTAGCCATTTATGAAGGGGAAATAACTTCATATATAGTAAAACAATCATAGCATAATGCAATAATTAGCATTCTTCTAATGATAATCTTGAGCTATCAGAGAAGTATTAAATTGTATATAGAAAGCATGTTTCAAAAGATAAGAATATTTCCAATATATTTTATAAACACAACCTTGTCTGTTTTAAAACCTCTCACATTTAAACAGGTAAATTTTACTTCTTGGCAGTCCTTGCTGAGATGATACTTTAATCTAAAAACTTAAAAAAGAAATAAAATACTTACATATTTAAGAAAAATGTCACCAATGCTTTTGCTCTCATCCCAATTAATCATAAGGTCTTCAAGGTCATCCTGAAATAGCACAAATTTAAACATTTAAGATTAAACTTGACAGCCCTTTATATATCTTTTAATATTTCCAAGATATTCATTGGCAAGAAGTGCTTTTAAAAAGTGTCTTAACTTGATGTGCAAAATAATTAATATCCCATTCTTTCTCTTCAACAAAGAATTAACTTTTTGACTACAAAGAAAATACCCTTTGAAAAATAATTAATAAAATATAGTGTCAAGCCTAACTTCCCAATATAATGTAATAGCTCAATATCTTTTTTTTTCTTTTTTATTTCTTTTTTGAGAGAGGTTCTCACCAGGCTAGAGTACAGTGGCGTGATCGTAGCTCACTGGAACTTCAAACTCCTGGGCTCAAGAGATCCTCCTCCCTTAGCATCCAGAGCAGTGAGGACTACAGGTGTGTGCCACCATACCCAGCTAAATTTTTCTGTTTGTCGCAGAGATGGGGTCTCACTCTTGCTCAGGCTGATTTCGAACTTCTGACCTCAAGCAATCCTCCTGCCTCAGCTTCCCAAAAGTGTTAGGATTACAGGTGTGAGCCACCACATCTAGGCTTAATATCTTTTATCAATTGGTGTTATTAATTACAGAAAACTACTTTCAATCTGGCAGATGAAGCATCTTATTTAATATCAGCCATTAAAATCTAAAATTTAGGCCAGGTGTAGTCACCCATCCCTGTCCTAGCACTCTGGGAGGCCAAGGCGGGAGGATCACTTGAGGTCAGGAGTTCAAGACCAGCCTGAGTGACAGTGAGACCTCCATCTCTACTAAAAATAGAAAAAGTTAGCTGGGCCTTGTGGCACATGCTTGTAGTCCCAGCTCTTAAGGAGGCTGAGGCAGATCGAATTAGCCCAGGAGTTTGAGGTTGCTGTGAGCCAGACTGATGCCTCAGCACTCTAACCCAGGCAACAGAGCAAGACTCTGTCTCCAAAAAATCCTATAATCTGTAACTGAGGCCA
This sequence comes from Lepilemur ruficaudatus, assembly GCA_963574885.1. NCBI lineage: Eukaryota > Metazoa > Chordata > Mammalia > Primates > Lepilemuridae > Lepilemur > Lepilemur ruficaudatus. The sequence goes on from CAUYRT010076392.1 coordinate 10,555, forward strand.
GCAAATTTTAAAGGGCCTCAGATGGTAAATATTTTAAGGCTTGCAAGTCATAGGGTTTCTGTCACAACTACCGAACTTTGTACAGTGGAAGGCCATAGACAATATGTAAATGAATGAGTGTGGCTGTGTTCCAATAAAACTTTTTTTTACCAAAACAAGCAGTAGGTTGCATTTGGCCAATGAACCATAGTTTCCTCATCTGTGATATATAAAATTCCTCCTAGTCATTCTAAAATATTACATCTTTGTACAAATTTAGAAGATATTTAAAAGCTTTGTAAGATAACACAAAAATCAGATGATAAAATGAAATGACATAACCTACCTGAAACTCTAAGTGATTTTAAAGTAGAAATCAATCAATAAGCTCTTACACCAGAGGTTCTCAAAGTTCACCTGAGGATTCCTGGGTTACCTTTTTAGTAGGATCCATGAGATTGAAACTATTTTCAGGCTGGGCATGGTGGCTCAAGCCTGTAATCCTAGCACTTTGGGAGGCAGAGGTGGGAAGATCACTCGAGGCCAGAGGTTCAAGACCAGCCTGAGCAACAAAGCAAGACCCTGTCTCTACAAAAAATAGAAAATTAGCTGGGTATTGTGGCATACACCTGTAATCCTAGCTACTCAGGGACTGAGGCAGGAAGATTGCTTGAGCCCGGGAGTCCGAGGTTGCAGTGAGCTGTGATGATGCCACTGCACTCTAGCCAAGGCAAGAGAGCAAGACTCTGTCTCCAAAAACAAAATTTTTTTCAACTATTTTCATTATAATAGTAAGGCATTATTTGACTTTTTCATTCTCTCACAAGTATACAGTAGTTTTGTAGAGGCTACATGATGTGTTATAACACAAAAGACTAAATGCAGAAGCAGATATAATAATCAGTCTGGTATTAAGCCAGACAGTGAAAAAAAATGACAATATCACCACTCTTCTTAGCAAGTATCTTCGTTTTAGAAATTAGTTTTCATAAAAAATATTATTTATGTTGCCATGTAATGGGTTATTTTAGATGAATATAAAATTAGATATCCCACATGCAAAAAGATAAACTTAAACCCTTACCTCAAAAAAAAAAAAAAAACTTTTAGAAAAAAATCTTCAAAATCTTGGGTTAGGCAAAAATTTCTTCGATATGACACCAAAATCAGAGCCCACAGAAGAAAAACTGGGTAAAATGGACTTCATCAAAATCAAAAAACTTTTGTACTTCAAAAGACTTGCAGTCAGAATTTAGAGAACACTTACAAACTGTAAGAAGATAAATACCTAGCCAAAAAATGGGCAATAGACATAAGTGGACATTTCACCAAAGATGATATGCAAATGGTTAATAACCATGTGAAAAGATGCTCAACATCTTTAATCATTAGGGAAATGCAAATTAAAACCACAAGAGATGCTGCTTCACCCTGCATTTAAAAAAAAAAAAAAAAAAGATAACAAGTGTTGGTAAGAATGTGGAGAAATTGAGACCCTCATACATTACTGGTGGGAATAAAAAATGATGGGTCCCAGCTTTTTGGAAGGCTGAGACAAGAAGATCACTTGAGCCCAGTAGTTCAAGGCCAGCCTGGGCAACATAGCAAGACCTCATCTCTAAAGAAATTAATTAAAAAAAATTTTTTAAATTATGGAAAACCCTGGCAGTTTCTCAAAACTTTAAAATATAAAACTACCATACAGCCCAACAATTCTACTCCTAGATGTCTACTCAAAAGAAATGAAATGTATGTTCACACAAACATTTGTGCACAATGTTCATAGCAACATTATTTATAATAGCCAAAAATTGGAAACAACCTAAATGTTTATCAAGTGATCGATGGATAAAAAAAATTCAGTATAGTCATATAATGGAATATTATTTGATCACGAAAAGGCACAAACTACTACCATGCTACACCATAGGTGAACCTCAAAAGCATATTAAGAAGAAGAAATACATAAGAAACCACATACTGTATTAATGCATTTATAATACCATATAAATATACACTATCAATGTATAAATATTTGCAATGTCCAGAAAATGCAAATTCATAGAAATGAAAGGTAGGTTAGTGACTGCCTAAGGCTGGGGCTACGAATGAAGATTAACTATAAAATGGACATCTTACTGGGAATAGGGAGTGAAAATGCCCTAAAGCAGATTTATGGTGATGTGCACTACTTGGTAAAGTTACTCATATAATTGAATTGCATATATTAAATAGGTGAATTTAAAAACATGTAAAATGTACCTCAGTAAAGCTGTTTAAAAATGATGCACCTTAAAAAACTTTTTTTTTTTTTGAGACAGAGTCTTGCTCTGTTGCCCAACTAGAGTGTAGGGGCATCATCATATCATCATATCTCACTGCAACCTCAAACTCCTGGGCTTAGGCAATCCTCCTTCCCCAGCCTCCCAAGTAGCTAGGGCTACAGGCGCACCACCCCACCATGCCCAGCTAATTTTTTCTAGTTTTTTTTTTGGTAGAGATGGGGTCTCACTCTTGCTCAGGTTGGTCTCCAACTCCTGAGCTCCAAGCAATAACCTCCCAGAGTGCCAGAATTACAGGTATGAGCCACTGCACCTGGCCTTAAAAAACATTTTAAAATTTTGTTTTAATTTTGAATATAGTGACTGTCAATATATAAAACCCACATAAACCAAAGACCCTCAATTTTTAAGAATGAAAAGGTATCCTGAGACAAAATAACTCAAGAACCACTCTCCTATACTAACAGATTCAGAAAAGTTCAAGAGGGAAAAAACTACTTTTAATAGCATAAAAGTAAACTCAAAGCAAGAATACTTTGAAAAAAAAGTATCTGAGGAGCCACTGGAGGGACTCAGAAATCTGGAGCCTGCAGTTACTGTCTGGTTCTCTGTGAGGTCTGAGTACTCCACCAACCGAATCCTGACCTGGTAAGTCCCTGATCTCTGTGAGGACACGCCCATCTGATGTAGGTAGCATCAGCCAATCTTGAGTTGTGACATGCAGCCCAAGGTGGCATGGAGAATGTTTACTTTCTTTGTCTTTTAGTATGAATAGACTTACAGCTTTGATTTTACCTCTAAATCCAGTGTTGCCTTCATCTCAAATATTTCAACTTGTGCATGGTTTATTTATTTATTTTTCTGTAGCCCAATCTAATCTGCAGCAGAAGTGCATGGTTTATGTCATTTTAAAATTTCTTTCTTTTTTGAGACAGAGTCTCACTCTGTTGCCTGGGCTAAAGTGCCATGGCGTCAGCCTAGCTCACAGCAGCCTCAAACTCCTGGGCTCAGGCGATCCTCCTGCCTCAGCCTCCCCAGTAGCTGGGCCTACAGGCACCTGCCACTGTGCCCAGCTGATTTTTTCTATTTTTAGTTTGGTTAATTTTCTTTCTATTTACAGTAGAGACAGGGCCTGGGCTTTTGCTCAGGCTGGTCTCAAACTCCTGAGCTCAAGCAATCCTCCCGCCTTGGCCTCCCAGAGTGCTAGGATTACAGGCATGAGCCACCACGTCCGGCCTAAAATTTCTTAATCAAGTAGATTTTTTTACAAAAAACTAAAAACATCTGAGTGGAATTTTATTTTTTGATAGTTTAGATATTTAGCTTATGTGCCCTTAAAACATAATTCATCAGCTTTATGGATTTGGAATTTAGACTTTCTTTTTTATGAAAACCTTAAAAAATATCCGATAAAATCTTCTTAGGAGTGGGGTCTTTGTTATGAACATGGGCTCTATTTCCTCCCCTAGACTCTTCCCAAAGTGGTATAAGAAATGTGTAAGTTCGGCCGGGCATGGTGGCTCATGCCTGTAATCCTAGCACTCTGGGAGGCCAAGGTGGGAGGATTGGTTGAGCTCCGGAGTTCGAGACCAGCCTGAGCAAGAGCGAGACCCTGAGCAAGAGCAAGACCCCATCTCTACTAAAAAAAAAAAAAAAAAAAAAAGAAAGAAAGAAATTAGCCAAACAACTAAAAATAGAAAAAATTAGCTGGGCATGGTGGCGCATGCCTGTAGTCCCAGCTACACGGGAGGCTGAGACAGTGGGATTACTTGGGCCCGGAAGTTTGAGGTTGTTGTGAGCTGGGCAATGGCACGGCACTCTAACCCGGGCAAGAAAGTGAGGCTCTTGACTCAAAAAAAAAAAAAAGAAAAAAAAAAAAAAGAAATTTGTAAGTGGCTGGGCGTGGTGGCTCATACACACACAAAAAAATTAAACTTAAAAAAAGAAAAAAACAACAATACTTTAACAGCCACATGTCAAGAACTAGGATAATTTAACTATTCAAAATTACACTTGAAAGGAAAAAAAGGAAGAAAAAGATTATAAATATGTCTACCCTTGGGGCAATATAGTGAATTCTGGCATTGACTACCAACATTTACTAGATCTAGGGCTTGTTAGTTCTGTGACCTTGGACAAGTTACTCAACCTGTACGTAATTCAGCTTCCTATTTTGAAAAATGAGCGTAATTATTCCTACCTCACAGAGGATTAAATGAGTTAATGCTTATAGAACACTTAGAAGAATCCCTAACTAACTAAATGACTAACACAAATTCAAATTGATACACAAGTTGGTGGCAGAACACCAAGATGAAAATCTACTTGACTTTTCAACTCCACTTTTGTGCCTCTCATTGATTTGTACAAAACAAAAAATATTCCAAAAGTACTTCCCTCTCCAATTGTTTGGAATCCTAACTGGAAACAAAGACAAAGTAGCTTGAAACTTTGTAGCTTCTTAAACTTTTTGAACAAATAAAGATTCCCTTCACTGCCACGAAAAAAAAGAGACAGTAAAAAACAAATTTAAAAAAAATTAAAATATTATGTAGAAAAAAATATTTAAAAATAAATAAATAAAGATTCCGTTAGAGTTCCCTTTAGATTTAGAAATTAACTGAAATGTCAAAGATTTTGATAAAATACAAAAGGTAAGCAATTGGTAAGTTGCATTTTTACTAACTTCTAGAGCTTCTATATTTTTGTTTATAATGCGCATTAAAATGAAAAAAGCAATTTAATGTGCTTGAACATATTCTGTAATTCAGATTTTTGTATCGAATGTAGAATAAACATTAATATAGGTTATTTTGAGGACAAAACTGATAAATTTAAGTATCACATAGGAAAAATAAGAGGAAATAAAGCTAAATTATTTTCTAAGTCAGTAGTTTAAGAATTCAGCTACACTTGTCCAAAAATTACTTTATTATAAGAGATTGACCCTAGAAATCATGGCTCTTACATCAAAGAAAAATTATTAAAAAGATAGCATTGTTTTGTATGGTTTTGACATTTATCTGCCTATAAATGGAGAATAGAATAAATGGCCTTTAAGTCCATTACAGCTTTAGAGTTTTTTGAGAAAGTCAAAACAAAAATATACAACCCAAGAGTATTAACAGTAGGAAGATAAGAAAAATAGTAGTAGGAATCACCTCTCTATAGAAAAGACTTCATAAGGCCTTAATTCCTAATTTTTAGCATTAATTGAAATAAAAAAGTAGGCAAACAACAAACATTAACAAGGCACTAGAACAAAGAGACAAATGATTCAAAGGAATAAATGAGGAAGTAAGAGGTTTTAGGTACAAAACTTATGTAGCTTATCAGAAGTACCTGGAAGATAATAAATATACACAATCCAAAAAAAATTACTATCAACCTGATATATATAAATTTACCTTTATCTTAGTATGTACATCAAAGATATCTGGGATGCTCCCAAAAATAGTCTTAATCTCTTCTGGTGCAAGGATAGGCCCACCACGTTGTCCTTCCTCTTCCAGCGGTACCTGAAATAACTAAATGAGAGAAAAGACTAATTTAAGTAGATTGTAGGAAAATGAAAAAGCTAAAATATAGACAGATATGATAAAGGAGAGATGAGATGTTAATGGAGAAGAAAAAAGTAATAAAAAAATTCTCCCTAAATTTGAGAAATTTTTTCCTATAACATTTTCTCTTTTATTCTATTTATTTGCTTATTCTATTTATTTATTTATACACTGTCTATGCATATATATATCCTCTTGTCATGAAATGTTATGTTAGAAGCTAATAAAAGTTTATCACACGGTTCTACAAATCAATCATTAAAATTGTTAGTACAAGATAACTTTTTATTCAAGTTAATAAGGATGAAAGCAATAAGCAATGAGTTATTTGTAGACATATACTTAATATAAGTATTAAATGTTTTAGAAATGGTAAGACTTAGTTTAGGGGAAAGACACTAGACTTGAAGCTAGAGATCTGTTTGTATTCATGTTTTTGCTTGTATCAAACTAAAAAAATAAAAGAAAAAAATTCCAAGAAATAATAAATTAGTTTAGCAAGGCCACAGGACACAAGGTTAATGCACACATGTGCACACATGCATATCAATCTCACTTCTATATACCAGTAATTTACAAATGAAAAAAAATTTAAAAAGCAGTATCATTTATAATAAAAAATAAAAATACCAAAGTATAAATATAGTAAAGCACGTATATGATGCTGAAAACTACAGAATACTGATGAAAGAAATCAAAGACAATGTAAATAAATGAAGATATACAGTCAGTCACTGAAAGACTCAAACACAGTATGAATGCCAATTCTCCCCTAAATTGATCTATGGATTTAACATGTCAATCAAAGTTCCAGGACTTTTTGTAGGTATAGAAAACTTGATTCAAAAATTTTATATAAATAGGCAAAGGAACTTCTTACTATACAGCTGTAGTATTCAAGACTGCAGCTTATAGTATTGGTATTAGGGAAGGGAGAAACACACATAGAATAACAGAACAGAATTAAAGTTGAGAAACAAACTCACGCAAATATGGTCGAGTAATTTTTGGCAAAGGTGCAAAAGCAATTCAATGGAGGAAAGACAGTCTTTCAACAAATGGTATTATCAAATACCATCTGTCATAAGCAAAAAATAAACCTCAGCCTAGGCCAGGCGTGGTGGCTCACGCCTGTAATCCTAACACTCCTAACAGCTCAGGAGTTCAAGACCAGCCTGAGCAAGAGCGAGACCCCATCTCTACCGAAAAATAGAAAGGAACTAGCTGGACAACTAAAAATATATAGAATATAGTCCCAGCTACTCAGGAGGCTGAGGCAGTAGGATTACTTGAGCCCAGGAGTTTGAGGTTGCTGTGAGCTAGCCTGACACCATGGCCCTCTAGCCCGGGCTACAGAGTGAGATTCTGTCTCAAAAAAAAATAAAATAAACCTCAGCCTAAACATAACATCTTATATAAAAATTAGCTCAAAATGGATCATAGATCCAAAACTAAAATCTAAAAGTATGAAACTTTTAGAAGAAAACATAGGAGAAAATCTTCATGAGTTAGACTTAGGTAAAGAGAGTTTTTTGGTTATTGTGTTTTTTTCTTTTTTAAGAGACAGGTTCTCACTCTGTCACCCAGGCTGGAGTACAGTGACATAATCAAAGCTCATTGCAGCCTCATGCTCCTGGATTTCTTTTGCCTCAGCCTCCTGAATAACTGGGACTATAGGCATGCACCACCACACCCAGCTAATCTTTTAATTTTATTTTTTTGTAGAGATAGGGTCCTGCTATGTTGTCCAGGCTGGTCTTGAACTACTGGCCTCAAGCAATTCTCCTGCCTCAGCCTCCCAAGTGTTGGGATTACAGGCATGAACCACTACACCCAGCCATAAGAACATTTCTATTGGTGAAAAAAACAAATTACTGAAATACATAATATGATTATATTTATATAGCTTATTTTCTTACACATTTGTGATAGATCTATAAAGGAAATGGTGATGAGCAAGTACAAAATTTCAGATAATTATTATCTCTGAGAGGAGGGAAAATAGGATTGGAGAAAAACACAATAGAGGTTTCAAAGATATTTGTAATAATCTGTAAACATTCCTTCTTCTACTCAGTGTTTTATTAAAAATCCTACACAAAAATATTCCGACAATCAAAATACATCGAGGTTCATTAAAAACTTTCAGTAGCCTTAAGACATGTTGAACTATTCTAAGACAGTTGTGCTGTTTGCTTTAGTACTTCATGCAAAATTAGGTAGCTAAAAACTATTGACTTTACTTTCGAATATTTCTCAAATCTATCCTCTTTTCATTTTCACCGACCCTATCCTAAAAAGTTCAGAGCCTCCAAATCTCTCATAAAGACTGCTGAAACAGCCTCCAAACTGGTCTTTTTGCTGCCCCAGTTTCCCTTCATCAATACCTCCCTTCAAAATGAACCGAGTTATCTTTCTGAAATGCAAGTCAAATGATATCATTGATGCCCTTTCCCATTTAAAAATTCTTCTATAGCTTACACATGGCATAGCACATCAAAAGCTTTCTCTCTGGTCTGGCATAGGCACTCTTATCTCAACTCTCACTATATCCATGCCCCTACCCTATCCTTACTACTCACAATGCCTTGAATGACATACCTCTTCAATCATCTGTATTGTTTACTCAATCTCAGACTTTCCACTCATATTCTTTGCATGTACCAATTATGCTTACATTTTAAAATTCACTTCAACTGTTACTTTATGACATTTTTTCCAACGTACAACCCATAGAAAATTCTAGCCCAACTCCTTCACTAAGCTAAAAGAGTAGTAAAATCCATCTCACAAATCTAATACCTTTACTAACCTCCCTCATGATGCTCATAATCTTCTACTTGGTATTATAATTAAGTGTGTATGTTTTATCTCCTCTTCCAATCTAAGCTTCTTTAAAATGGGAATCTTCTTTAATACCTGGCACACTACTTGTTAACTAGACACCTGAGTATTACATGGAATAAAGAAAGAAGGTTCTAGGTATACATATAATTTGGGGGATAAGATAAAATTAAGTTATTCTAAATCCAATCCCAAAAAAAGAAAACAGTCCTAAAACAAAGCTCTTTAAAGAAAACACTATGATGAATTTAGGCCACAATCTTTTAAATACAACCTTCCATGAGTTTATATTAAGCAATGTGGTATGAAACTTTTTTTCTAGCCTACTAATTTCATGGGCTTTTTCAATGGAGTTTTAGTGAATTTAATTGATGTGCAAATTAGAATTCTGAGACTTCAAAGCATTGTACCATGGCCTGAAAATATTTAGGCAATAAATGCTACCAAAGTACATGGATAGTATATGCAAAGGGACTTTCTGCTACTCAACCACATTTTGGCTTACTATAAAAACCTCAACAAGTAACTCATCTAGGTTGATTTCCCTGGAGAAAGAAGAGCAAACCTCACTAAAAACAAGTACAATTTAATACAACGAAGGCCTTATAAAACCTTGACTACCGGCCAGGAACAGTGGCTCACACCTGTAATCCTAGCACTATGAGAGGCTGAGGGGAGAGGACTACTTGAGGTCAGGAGTTCAAGACCAGCTTGACCAAGAGCAAGAGCAAGACCCCGTCTCTACTAAAAATAGAAAAATTAGTCTCTACAAAAAATAGAAAAATTAGCCAGGCATGGTGGCATGTGCCTATAGTCCCAGCTAGGGTGGCTTAAGCAGGAGGATCACTTGAGCCCAGGAATGTGAGGTTGCAGTTGAGCTATGATGACACCACTATACTCTAGCCCAGGCAACAGGGGAAGACTCTTGTCTATTAAAAAAAAAAAAAAAAAAAAAAAAAAAAACAAAAACCAAAAAAAAAACCCGATTGTTTTTTTTTTTAAAATAAAAAATTAGGGTAAAAACATACAATTAATTAAAATAAAAAAAATTTTTTTATTTTTCAAAAAAATAACAAAAA
>CAUYRT010076393.1:0-10201 GCA_963574885.1 Lepilemur ruficaudatus
TAACTGTCATATTATTCAAATATCCATGGACATGTTTTGTCTCTACAAGCCATCATTAGATCCTGGAGGGGGAGAGACTATGAATTCTATGAATTGGGGCTCTCCCATACTTGTCCCCACTTTTTCTTCACCAGTAGAATCCTAATTTTATTCAGGTGGCAATATGCCCAATTTTGGACAGTGAGACCTATGGATAAGTCCATTGTGAAGGCTTCTGGGAAAACTTTCACCTTCTGACAAAAAGAAGCGGATACAGTTCACCTTCTGACAAAAAGAAGCAGATACCGTTCCCCTGATCTATTCTGGTTTTTGTTGTTGTTGTTCTGTTTCATTTTGCCTTGAATATGGATGTGACGGCTGCAGCTGCAACAATGGCCTTGTAACCATGAAGGAAGGTCCAAAAGAATTGCATGGATACTGATCCTGACTGATCCTGATATTGGTAAACTCATGAGCGAATCCAGTGATTGCCTATGTCCAAACTTCTTGCTGTATGAGAAAAATGAGCTCCTATTTGTTTGAGTAACGGAAGGTGGATCTTCTACTACTTGCAGTTTCACAATCACGCTTGCCAGAAGCAGCAGTAGAATAGTGGGAACACAAACTCCACCTCGGTGTGTTCATTTCTGTTTCCCAAATCTCACACAAGAACATCCACTTGGCAAAATCACTGTCTCCTGTGAAACCTGAACTAAAAATGGGTCTTTGAGAAATAAGGAAATATCTATGGCTTTTCACAATTTACCTTGCACACTATAAAAGTGTTGGAATGGAAGCGAGTGAGCCAGGCTGCAATATCTGCTGTAGCTTCCGCGACGAGTAGAGAAATGCCTCCTTCCCAAGCAGCATCCCTGCAGTATTAGTTCAGGTAACACACTAGCTGCTGTAACAGACAAACACCAAAATCTCAATGGTTTGGCACCATGAAAGTTCATTACTTAATCCTGTAAAGTCTGAAATGGATCTTGGTAATAGTGGAAAGGGGGTTGGGAACCCTGTGTTCAATACCATCATTCTAAGATCCAGGCTGACTTCTTCAAAACTCAATTGGTAGACAGGAGAAAAAAGAAAATAAAGAAGGCATGTCCACTTCTTAAAAGTCATGGCCTGAAGGTGCATAAGCAGGTAAATGGCCATGATTCCTATTAAAAGCAGTTAACAAGCAGTCCAGCATGTGAGGTGCTTAGAAGTCATCACTCCATCCTAACAACTAGCAAAAAGCTGAATAAACTGAAAAATCAACAACTCTTCTTAGGGAAGTGAGGTCACAGGGCAAACTGCTGCCCCCCAAATTGGAGAGACAGGAAAATACAGGGAAGTACAACTTACCAATCCACAAGCAGAAACCTCTACAGGAACCAGTACCAGGGTAGGAAAACCCGAACTGCAGTTGACAAATTGCTGGAGGCTCAGTGTGGACACTGAGAGTTTAAAAACTCCAGGGAGACCCAGTCATAGGGGAGGCCCCGTGCTATTGTGAGTTTTACCTACAAGAGCTCAACCAGGTTCTCCCAATGAGTATGAAAGAAAAATCCCCTTGTGCTTCCGGTAGGGAAAGGGGAAAAGAACCATTTTGAAATACCCCAGAGCACTCTGTTCTTCTTAACAAGGCCTACCCTGAAGAGAAACTATTTTACCAGGGCCTAAACTGTTGGAGTTTGTTCAGAGCCTAACGAATCTGGGAGAATGAACATGCCCAACTCCGATGCTCTCTAACCATCCTGTCCCAAGTAAGGGGGAGAGGCTAAGAAGCACTTGCGAAGTTCATGGTCCAGAGACACAGGCTCACTGAAAGACTGAGACCAAATCACAGGCCTATAGAGTACTTTCCCTCCTCCAACACCTCACCACCACCTTACTAGAAGCCTATTTACAACAGTTCCTTTCACCCAGTACGTCATGTCTAGCTATCAAGAAAAAAATTAAAGGCATACAAAAAAGCAAAAAACACAGTTTGAAGAGATAGAAAAAGCATCAGAACTAGACTCAGACAAGAATATTGGAATTATCAGGTTAGGAATTTTTTTTTTTTTTTTTTTTTTTTTTTGAGACAGAGTCTTACTCTGTTGCCCGGGTTAGAGTGCTATGGTGTCAGCCTAGCACAGAGCAATCTCAAACTCCTGGGCTCAAGCAATCCTTCTGCCTCAGCCTTCCGAGTAGCTGGGACTACAGGTATGCGCCACCATGTCCAGCTAATTTTTTCTATATATTCTTAGTTGTCTAAATAATTTTTTTCTATTTTTAGTAGAGACGGGGTCTTGCTCTTGCTCAGGCTGGTTTTGAACTCCTGACCTTGAGCGATCCGCCCGCCTCGGCCTCCCAGTGTGCTAGGATTACAGGTGTGAGCCACCACGCCCAGCCCAGGTTAGGAATTTAAGACAGTTATAATTAATATGCTAAGTTCTCTATAGGGTAAAATAAGTAGCATGCAAGAAAAGATGGGCAATGTAAGGAGAGAGATGGAAATTCTAAGAAAAATATCAAAAACACAGAAATAGAAATGAGGAATGCCTTTGATGAGCTTATTAGTAGACTGGACATGGCCTAAGTCCATGACTGGACAACTACAAAAGATATAACATACACGTAATAGTAATACCAGAGAGAGAAGAAAGGAATAGAAGAAATACGTGAAGCAATAATAACTGAGAATTACCCCGTATTAAAATTAAACACTGACCCTGAAATCTTGCTTCAAGATTTTTTTTAGCTCTGGCCTCTTTCAAGATTTTGTCTTTATCTTTGATTTTCTGCAATTTGAATATGCTATGCCTACTTGTAGGTTTTTTTCTTTTATATTTATCCTGCTTGGAATTCTCTGAGCTTCCTGAATCTGTGGGTCAGTGTTGAAGCAAGGGAAATATTTATTAAAAGCCTTGAATATATCTTTTCAAATCCCGTTTGTGCCATTGGTAAATGATACTAGACAAGGGGTTCTTAACTTAGGGGGTCTGTGGTTAGAAGGTGGGAAATTTGTAAACTTGATTGGAAAAAATAATTACATCTTTATTTTCACTAACCACAAACTGAGGTTAGTTAATTTCTATTTCCTTCTATTATGAATGTAGATAACATAACACAGAAAAATTAGCAGCACTTGTGACTGTCAGCAAAATCAGAGATATATTTATATTATATTACAGTTATTGTAGATATCTTGAAATATTGCCTATGCTCATTATTACAGTCTTTGACTTAGATGTTTCTACTTAAGATTTTTCGACTTTACATGGTGCAAAAGCTATACACATTCAGTAGAAACCATACTTTGAGTACTCATAGAGCCATTCTGCTTTTTACTTTCAGTACACTAGTCAATAAATTACATGACATATTCAACAAGAGTATAAAATTGGCTTTGTGTTAGATGATTTTACCAAACCGTAAACTGATGTAAGTGTTCAGAGAACATTTAAAGTAGGCTACGATGTTCAGTAAGTTAGGTGTATTAAACGTATTTTCAACTTACAAAGGGTTTATCTGGTTGTATCCCCATCGTAAGTTGAGGAGCATCTGTACTTTCAAAATATTACAGTCATTGGATCTGCTACTGGATCTTGGTATTTCATGTGTTAATGAAGAAACATATATACAGTAGGTTTTTTTCTTTTCTTTTCTTTTTTTTTTTTTTTTTTGAGACAGAATCTCCCTCTTTCCTCCTGGCTAGAGTGCAGTGGAGCCATCGTAGCTCACAGCAACCTCAAACTCCTGGGCTCAAGTGATCCTCCTGCCTCAGTCTCTAGAATAGCTGGGAGTATAGGTGTGCACCACCACACCTGGCTAATTTTTCTATCTTTTTGTAGAGATGGGGTCTCACTCTTCTTCAGGCTGGTCTCGAACTACTCAGTTCAAGCGATCCTCCTGCCTTGTCTCCCAGAATACTAGGATTACAGAAGTGAGCCACTGCACCCCACCTATACATTTTATACATTTAAAAACGTATTCTGTAAAGAGGTCTATAGGCTTCACTAGACGGCCAAAGAGGTACATGGATCAGGTAAGATTAAGACCCTCTCTCTGCTGTAGATTATTAGTAAGATTATTAGTGCAAGCAACTTTTCACCATTCTTTTAAGTAGTAATTTGTTTTCTCCCTCTTCCCTTCCCCCCGCCCCTCTCCATCTCCCAGCTTAGCCCTCTCTTCCAGTGTTTTGGGGCATTGGGTTGTCTGGTCTCTTCTCAGAAACTGGTGGGAGGACCCACAGTTGTACATTCAGAACTCTAATTAGGGCCTGGACCAGGCAGGGCCTGGACGAGGCAGCGCCCGGAGGGAAGGGGAAGCAGCGATTCCTCATCTCACATCAAATCACTCCTCAAGCCTGAACTGTGCGGACACTTTTCCAGACGACCTGAGGGCACCAAAGCAGCCTTTCAGTTTCGGCTTCATTCTGCCCTCCCAGCAAGTCCAGAGTTTTTCGCCCGACCAGACACGCTTTCGCAATGCGGTGCACAAGGGCTGCTTTCCTCTCTGGCAAACGCTCACAGCTTCTCCCCACACGGTTCCAGGAGATGTTAATAAGTGCTATTAATTGGGGCCTAATTTGCATACCGTGTGGATTATTTGCGGTTTGCAGCTAATGGGGATCAAAGCTTGCACATACAACCCCACCCACCTATGCGGGGGCCTGGAGTACCCCAATCTGCTCCTCCATGCTTAGAGAGAGCAAGGGAATAACAGGTTTATCATGCTAGGGCCCAGGGCACCCCTGAAAATGGAATTGACACACTCCCCCCCCAAATCCTGCATGGCACAAAGGAAGCCCTTCCGCAGCACGTGACTGGGAGGCTGGCTGCATGACGTAGGCGCCGTGTGATTTAGTCTGGAGTAGATTTGTGCCAGCACCCCTGCCCCAAGCCACACAATCACAAGCATGATGGCATTAGAATTCTGAAGAGGTTTTCAGGGATTTTTTTTTTTTTTTTTAATCTCAGCCTTTAAGTGCTTTGTGTTTATAATTAGTCATAAGCCCTGGGATGGCTCAATTCACATCATCGGCAGGCTTCACCCCCTTTGCTTGCCAAAGTGCTGTTAATTAGCCCTGCAAAGATAGGCAAGCCTGATTGGCAGCAGCTTTTGCAAAAGACTCCCAGCCCTCTAGGCAACAAAGAAAACCGTCTTAGCCTCTCCGGCATTGTAGCTGTCACCCAGATTCTTTGCTTTCTCAGTCTGCCACTGCTGAAGATTTCATGGATGCATTTATTTATTTGGAAACGTGAGCACTAGTGTTTCGGTAGAAATTTGTAAATCTTGCTTGTGAGAGTAATGTCATGTTTGAGATTTGTCACAACTCTTAAGAAGGGATAGAATGGGGGCAGGAGTATTCACTTGTAGTTTAAGAATGGGGCTAACAGTTTGGAAAACTGCTTAACAATTATCACTAAAGCTAAACATAGACATACCCTGTGACCCAGCCATCCCACTCCTAGAAATGTTACACGTGTTTCCCCCGATAAAGGCACTAAGATGTGCCTAGATATACTATTTGTAATAGCCCCAAACTGGAAACTGCCCAAATGCCCACCAATATTATAATGAATTTTTAAAATTGTAGGGCATTCATACAATGGAACACTATACAGCAGTAAGAATACAAACTAAAATTGCACACAACAATATAAATGAATCTCATATAGTTGAAGGACAGAAGCTAGACACAAAAGAGAATATATTATATCATTGTATTTACACAAGGAACGAAAATGGGTAAAAACTAATCTATGCTATTAGTCCAAATAGTGGTTAAGCTTGCGGGAGACGGGGCAGTAACGACTAGAGGGTTTCCTGGTTGCTGGTAATGTTCTAGTCCTTAATCTGGGGGTTGGTTATAGTAGAGTGTTAGTGTTAGTGTATGAAAATATATTGAGTTGTACGTGCTCTTTTCTGCATGTACATTATACATCAGTAAATAGTAAAAAAAAAAAAAAAAATTTAAGTGGGGCCAGGAAGCTTTCTTCTTTCCTACTGAAGCTTTCTTCAGTAGGAAGCTTTAAGATTGACCTGATCATTTAGTAATGGGAATTTTGCCTTTCTGGCAGCCAGCTGACCCAGGCCTGGAATATGGTATCCTGGAAAGAGAACTGGGTCTGCTTAGAGGGCTGGGGTCCCTTATCCACGGGCTGGGGTACTGAAAGCCAAGAGAGTCATCCTGCAGCAGTATCTCAGAGAAGAGCTCATGTAAAAACCAGATAGATGATCTGAAGAACTGAACTGAAAAGTCAGGAATTGGAACTAAAAGGGATGTGACTAAGTGCAAAATTTTCCAAAGTCATCCCCTGGGCACTCTAGGCATGGTGTCAGGAGCCTGGGAATGTCTCAAAATCCTATACAAATTTTTGTGGGCTTACAAGAATGTGTAACGATTTGAAAATGCAAAACAGAAAACTACATAATCAAAATCAACAAATGTTTTAATTAAATGTTTACAAAACATAGCATTTTATCAAGTAATTCAGTGTTTCTCAAACATTAATAAGCATACAAAACACCTAGGGATCTTGTTTGACTATAGATTCTGATTCGGTAGATTTGAGATGGGGCCCGAGATCCTACATTTCTAACAAGCATTCTAATGCCAATGCTTCTAGTCCTTGGAAGCATTAGAAAGAAATAGCAAAGAAATAAATAGTTCATTATAGCTCAACTCAACTCTTACATAGTTATAAATATAATAAATACCACAAGAAAGTAAAATGAACCTTTTATTTTTATAAAACTGACACTAAAAATTTTTATTGTGATAAAATATACACTAACATAAAATTTACCATTCTAACTATTTTAAAGTATACAGTTCAGTGGCTTTAAGTACATTTACATAGTTACACAACTATCATCAATATCCCTCTCCAAAATTTTTTTCATCTCCCCAAACTCAAACTCTGTCCCCTTTAAACAATACCTTCTTATTCCCTTCTCTCCCCAGCCCCAGTTTCTGTCTCTACAAATTTGACTAGTTTGGGTACCTCATATAAGTGGATCATGCAATATTTGTCCCTTTGTGTGGCTTATCTTACTTAGCCTGATGTCTTCAAGATTCATTTATGTTGTAGCATGTGTCAGGATTTGATTCCTTTTTAAGGATGAACAGTATTTCATTGTATGTATCTACCTACTATGGTCTAAATGTATGTATCCCCACAAATTGAAATCCTAACCCCCAAGGTGATGGTGTTAGGAGGGAGGGCCTTCAGGAGGTGATTAGGTCATGAGAGCCATGAATGATTAGTGCCCTCACATGTGACTCCAGAGAGATCGCTCACCCCTTCCACCATGCAAGGACATGATGAAAAGATGGGATCTCACCAGGTGATGAATCTTCTGGCTACTTGATTTTCGACTTGCCAGCCTCAGAACTGTGACAAATAAACTTCTGTTATTTATAAGCCATCGTAGAGCTCCAGTGGAGAAATTGGTTAGCACAGTACATATGTAAGCCACCCAGTCTATGGTATTTTGTTACAGTAGCCCAAATGGACTAAGACAATACATTTTCTTTATTCATTCATCCATCAATGGACACTTGGCGCTGTTTCCACCTTTTAGCTATCACGAATATGCTGACATGAATGTGGGTGTACAAATATCTGTTTAAGTCCCTGTTTTCAATTCTTTTGAGTATGTACTGAGAAGTGGCATTGCTGTGTCATATGATAATTCTGTTTTTTGAGGTACCAAAATAATAAAAACTTGTCATAGACTGTTATTTTGATGATGTAAATGAACACATCCCCCAGTATTCATGCTTTTGTGTAGTTCCTTCCTACATTGACTGTGGGCTGGGCTTAGTCACTGCTTTGAGTAATAAAATGTGGAGGAAGTGATACTATGCCAATTTCTGGACTAGCCCTTAACCAACCTGGCAGCTTCTGCTTCCTCCCTCTTGGAATACTTACCCTTGGAACAATCTTTCTTGGAGCTCAGCCACCATGCTGTGAGGCAGTCCAAGCAGCTATGTGGGGAGGTCCACATGGAGAAGAACCAAGGCCCCCAGCTGACCTCCCAGTCAAGCTCCATCTGACTCCTGAAGCCCAGGCATTTCAGACTTTTCAGATGGTTACAGTCACCCACTGTCCCAGCTAATAGCACTTGAAGCAGAAGAAACACACCATGAAATATAATACATCATTGTTTTAAACCACTAAATGTTGAGGTGATTTGTTACACAGCATTAGCTAACTGAAACAAAACCATTTTAAATGTTTTAGAGCAAAAGCAAAATACGTTATGCCTAATGTGGGTAGAATTTCAAATATTTGATATAGAATGAAGTAGACCCAGGGTCTTCAAAGACCTTAAATATCTCAGGACATAAAGAAAGAGAAGATACAAAGCAGCTGGTGGGTGATGGGCCCTTGAATAACCCCAGTCCCTAGAACCAGCAGCTGCAGAAGATTTTTGTAGTTGTTGTGGTTGTTGTTTTGTTTGAGTTAAAGGCCCAGCTGGCCCAGAGCAGCATGCCAGTTAGCTGTTATCATCCTTATACCAGAGAAGCCAGCCAGGGATTTTTTTCACATATGTGGCTTGGCATATGGCTTCTGGGGGATTTGAACTCTTAATTAGAAGCTTCCTTTTGCCCAGAAATTATTGTGCAGCTGAGTGATAAGAATGAATTCAACCAAGTCTGATCTCAGATTCCCATAAGCACAGAAAATAAGCAACCCAAACATGAAGCTTTGAAAGGGGTGGCTGAGGCGTGATGCTCATTCATCCAGTCCCTGAGACCCTGAGCTTTCTCTTGCTGCCTGACTCTGCAAGGAAACCAGCTTCTGCCTCTCTCTGTTGTCCCCAGCTGAGGCCCTGTGGCCCACACTGGCAGTAAATGCCCTGACCTTAGGCAAGAAGAATGGTGGGCGGAGGATCATTCATTACTCAATAATATATATTCAGCATGTACAATGTATCAGGCAGGCGCTGTGCCAGGCACTGGGAATATGTTGACGAATAAAATAGACATAGTCCCTCTTGTCATAGAGATGACAGCCCAGTGGAGGAGATGATCAAAACAAGTAAATATACAAATACAGGACAAATGGCACATTTGTTCCTGCCTTGGAGGTCCTTTGCATGATTTCCTCTTCTTGAAGTGCTTTTATTCTAATATTTTTGTCACTTAGGTGTCAGCTTAAATGCAACCTCCTCAAAAAGGCCTTCCCAGTCACTCTGGAGCAGCCCTCTGATCTCATTCTCTATGTAGCACTTGCTATTATCAGGTATTTTCTTATGTATTTACTGGTTTCTTTATTATGTCTTTCTCCCGCATAGAAGGTAAACTACAGGAGGGCAGGATCTTGTTTGTGCTATTCATTGCTATTTCTGGAGTTCCTAAAACAGTCTTGGCATGTCAAAGGTGCTTAATAAATTTCAGTAAATGAATAATGACATAAAGTTGGCACCTCACCTTTTCACTGCCAAGGAAAACATTTATTTAATATTTTTTATCATGTGCAACTTAGCTGGTGATTTTACTTATGCTTTCCCATCGCCAAAAAACTGCATGTACATGATCATTTGAACATTTTTTATTTTTATTTTTATTTATTTATTTTTGAGACAGAGTCTCACTCTGTTGCCCAGGCTAGAGTGCCGTGGCGTCAGCCTAACTCACAGCAACCTCAAACTCCTGGGCTCAGCCGATCCTCCTGCCTCAGCCTCCTGAGTAGCTGGGACTACAGGCATGCTCCACCATGCCCGGCTAATTTTTTCTATATATATTTAGTTGGCCAATTAATTTCTTTCTATTTTTTTTTAGTAGAGACAGGGCTCTTGCTCATGCTGGTTTCGAACTCCTGACCCTGAGCGATCCACCCACCTCGGCCTCTCAGAGTGCTAGGATTACAGGCATGAGATAACATGCCCAGCCAATTTGAACATTTTTTAAAGAACAAGTATATACTAGCAGCCAATTACATCTTCATGGAAAAAAAAAATGGGTTTAATCAGAGAGGATTAAAGAATTCCAGCCAGAAACAATGCAAGTGGGCATTTTTGCCAGGGGGGGTTTCTTACCCCAAGTCAATGTGTGATATCCAGTGGAAATTTGGAAATGTTGAAAATTGTACACAGGCCCACATTACTATTGTCACAATCTCCAGGTGGGCTCAAGTTGAGGTCTTCCAGCCAATATGTTAGAATTTATTATCAAGGATTTCAAAGTCATTGTCCCTGAGCTCCTACTTGCCTGATGTGGACCAGTCACTGTGCT
>CAUYRT010076397.1:0-18174 GCA_963574885.1 Lepilemur ruficaudatus
TGTTAGAGAGAGAGGTGTCTTTGTTTGTTTTTGAGATATCTCTCTCTATCTCTCTCTCTCTCTCTCTCTCTCTCTCTCTCTCTCTCTCTCTCTCTCTCTCTCTCTGCCTCCCTCCCTCCCTCTGTCTCTCTCTCACACACATTTTTTTCTTTTTACTGATAAGTCAACTGAGGCCCAGAAAATAGAAGGAATCACATCAGAGATGATTCTGGAATCTAAGTCTTACAAGTCTTAATACTGGACAGTTTCCTTCACACACCACTATCAGTGTCTTCATTGTCTTCTCTCTCTGTGGCTCTGCCTACAGGTCTTCACTTGACCTTACAGATCCATCCAGATCACACGCTATTTTTCTTCCTTCTTTCTCTAAAGATTTCTTCAAATAATACTCAGCTGGGCCATCATCTTTCCCCCATCCACTCTTCCCTGAACGACCCACAATTTAGCTTTCATCCTCTCAACTCTAATGGAATTACCAAATCCCACATCGTTCTCAATAATTGTTCTCCTATGCTGGGCCATATATCTGTTCTATTTATTTCAATGCCCCATGTGCTCAGCACAAACCTGCAACATTAGCTCCCCTGTTCCTGGAATTCTCTCCTTATTTTATTGCTGTAGTACTAAATCTCCTAGTCTTCCTTGCTACACTCCTTTTCCTTTTGTCCTGCACCTCTCAAAGTGAGGATTTTTGACCTTCTGGTTCTCTCTGTATGCTCCCCATTCTGACAGCATTAACTGTGGTTGACTTTCAAATCTGTAGCTGCTGCTCTACTCTCACTTCCTTAGTGCTGCATTTCAACTGGTCAGGTTCATTAACCACATGGATTGCTCACTGTTACCCTAAACTTAATGTGCAAATGCAAATAAAATCAAATTCCTCCTCACTCATTCCTAATTTCCCTAGTTCTGGTGACATTAATACCATCCTCCCAGAACTCCAAGCTTAATTTCAAATGTCTTTTGATTCTTTCCTCGTTTTCACCTCCCTTCCCCATTAATCAGTCACTAAGCCATGATAATTCTCTCAAATATTTCCTTTTGCTCTGCCTCAAAGCACCCCTAACCCTACCACCCACAGCCATTCTTTATTACCCTTCTAATTCTAACTCATCCTTTCCAAATATTACTTCCTCAATGAAACTTTCAGTGATCTCACAGTTTAAGTCAGGCCTTGTATATTTAAACTCCTATCATGTCTTGTCCTTCTCTCTAGCTGTTATTGTGCATGTATTTAAGTCATCTATCTCTTCTATTGGACTATACACTCCATGAAGGAGGGACCATGTCTATGTTCTTTATCATTGCCTTCTCAGAGACTCACATAGTGTCTGGCACATGAAACAATCTATACATACTTGATAAATAGAAAATGAATCACTAATTACTTATTGAGATAATCAACTTTTTCCTAAAGAGATTTCATGCCTGATTTAATTTGCTTCCCATAGTATCATTGAAACAGGGACATTTATGCAATGCTTCCAAAGAGTTTCACCAAAAATGCTTAAAATTAAAAGTGTTTTACACACTTAAAGGGTGCTTGCTTTATTTGAGAAAAATGTGCTTAAGCAGAACCACAATTCCTTATTATGCTAGAAAAATGAGGTGCTCCTATGTTTAGATGAATTGAGTCATCTTTCTTTTTAAGAAAATGAATGTGCTGTCTTTACAAGAAAGACTGTTAGGTCCCACAGTTCACATGAATCACGGTTTCAGTTGTGTGCACTGTAGTCAGGTTTACTAAATTTCTCTAAAGAAAAACCTGAAACCCTGACTTGTTCTAAATCATTGTCCTTTCCTCCCTCAGATTAGATTTGAGCTAAGCCACAAGATATTGAAGAGGGTGATTTCTACCCAGATAAGCTGTGGGTGCTGAAGCAAGTGGTTCAGCAAATGAAGGAAGCAAATGTTTACCATTCATATTTGCAAGGGTCAAGTAGTTCTATTCCACAAATTCTCCCCCTGAGATAAACAAATAAAGCTTAAGTCTACAAAATGCTCCATTCTGAATTATATTTTTCTCAAAATATTAACATACAATTGGATGCTTGGGTCTCAAGAGCTGAAGTTAAGAGAGAAAACTGGTTTTGGCATATATATTTGATGACAATTAACATAAGCAAATTAGCCAGGTCTTCAATTTTGAAGATATTCTCAGTGGCGGTGTTAAATAAGAGAATAAAAATAGCTTTTTAGACTAGTAAGGTCTATAAGAGCTCCTGAATCACATTATTTTAGTTTCTCCTTAGCTTAAAAACTGGATTTAAAAAAATAGTGCTACAAGTATGTAGTGATGAGAGGTACATTTATGTATATATATGTACATAAACAAATATATATATATTTTGGGGGGAATATATTCCCCAGAATCACATTATCATATCATTTTCTCCTCTGCTTTAAATATCAGTAATAATAGCAGCAAATATTTCTTAGAATATATCATATTAACTGCCTATATATTTAATTTATAATCTTACTTAATTCTTATAATGTGTGTTTTAATAAGCCACTAGTATTTCCATTTTGTACTTAAAGACTAGTCTTCAGGAATTTTAAGTATCTTTCTCATTTCCCCACTGTTGATAAATGGTAATAGTTGAGTTTTTTATCCAGATCTGTCGAATTTGCAAACTCACATCTCTACCTCTGTTACATACTACCTATTGACATAGATGCTGATTCCTAAGTCATGAGGAGTCTAAAGTTGTGTCCTGCAAAGTTATTTTTTTTTCCTGCAAAGTATCTAAAAGAAGAAATTTCTCTTCAGAGTATAGTCTTCAGAGGTGGGCAGATCGGGGTTTGAAGACCAACTTCACTCATTTCTCTCTATAAACCTGTGCAATGCTATTTATTACTCTAGGCCTCCAATTCCTCCCTGATAAAATTGGACTACTATCTAGAGAGTCATTCCTTCATTTATACAGCAAATATTAATAAGCACCTATTATACACTAGGTATTTTCCTGAGAATTAGGGGTAAAGTGATAGATAAATAAGAGAGAGCCTTGGCCCTCATGGAGTAAACAACCTAGATCTTCTATATGTAGCCCAAAAACTCATACCATTATAATACTTTAAAAGTATGGAACTTTATGTATTCAAATGGCTTAACCGTTATTAACCAGAGCTTTTCCTAAGTAATTTATTCATTTTCTTACTTTTATAAAGCACTCTCATTTCCTTCTTCTTGATTAGTTCTTCTAGACAGTAGTCCTGATTTAACCTGAATTTATAGGTAATGACTGGGTTTTTCATTTATATATACATCTGTTATTTAAGTAGGCACATGTACATGCACACACATGCACACATTCATTTCTAGAAACGATTTGAAGTGGCTTGTTAGTTAATTTAAGAACTTTTTGGCTGGTTGCTCTTAGCAACAGTGTTTAGCAGTTCTACTTAGTTGACCAGAACAATTTCTTAAAGGGAATGAAGCATTCACAGTAGTTTAACTAACAAATGGAAAGTAAACGACTTAATTCAGTGGGACCTATGCAGGGACTGGTAATTCTACTTTAGTTGGTATAGAGAGGATGGCTGTGCTGAAAAACCTACCATACATATGGGAATTTTGCAGAGATCTCCTTTCCTTGGACGATTGCATGCCTACCAAACCCAGAAGACCAGAACACCAAGGCTGAACGGTTCCTGTTGTAGCACTAGAGCCAGGCCTCATCCTATGAAGTACAAGACCAATTCCTCTTACCAGTCTTACTACAAATCATTCAGTTCTATTAAAGACACTGACAATACCTGGATTATGAGGCTGTCAGAGAGATGAAAGCTTCTGTCAGTTTATAAGCAATAAAAGCAAAACAAAGTCCTTTAAGCTGTTAGGAAACTATAAACCGTTTTAAGATGGATTTAAACTAACTTAGTAAATTTAGGCTACTATGGGGGTTGTTTATAGTTATTCATGTATTCATTCATTCTCTTACCAAGTATTTACCAACCAACTTCTAGGTTTTAGTCTTGGGGACTGAGGGATCATTTTATATGCTCATTCAACATATATTTATCAAATATTTCATTTTTCCCTCTGATTTCATGAAGTGGAGTTCAGTAGAAATTATATGCAGCTAAATATATCCTAAAAATGAAGTATGATGGGTGTCATTGTGGGTGAGGCATGGGAAGCTTTAACAAAAGTAGGACAGGTCCTTCTTCTTTGAAATTAACACTAGTTATCAGTTACCTAAATAATTAAAAATAAAGATTATATAAATCATTCATTCAACAAACATAATATATTGAGCATTCAGTATGTTGTAATCACCATACTAGTAGCTAGGTATTCAAGATGTTAAGTCTGACACCTCATATAATTAGAGCCTTGTGATAATTCAGTTAAATATGATAGAAAAAAGTACACGATTCCATGGGAACAGACATGAGAGGGTGCCCACGGTGTCTTCCATGAGGAGATGATACAAATTGGGTCCTGAAGGATAAACAAGGATTCTATTAAAATTTCTTTGATCTTCACCCTCTTTGGAAAGATCCCATATCATTGTAAGGCACTGGACAAGTGTAGAAGTGGATAAATACCTTATTTGCTAAACAAACTAATAATGTTTTTACTGGCAAATAGAATGTTTATATGTAACAGTTAAATAACAATACATGGTGGTAGATAACTCAGAATCAAAAGCGGCTACGTAGAGAGTGCCTTGAGGGCTCTTAACAGCCAGACTATATACAAGGGAAGGATTTCAAACTGTTAAATATGTCAGGATTATTTGTTTGAAAATAAGCAACTGTAGACATACCATGTGAACCATCTGATCAATATTTTCTGAATGGTATATTGAAACACCTTGACAGATTAACCACAATTTAACATGGAATTAGATTAAATGGAAGTGAGTCTGCAATAGGTAATCAGAATCTTCAAAATCACCATTATGTATGAGGTACAACATTAAGTCCTAAACGTTAATACCGCAGGATTGACGGAACTCATTTTGACAAATCCACTTCTTCAGACAAGAAGTAAGAAAGTAATCTTGATATGTAACTAGTCACAAAAAAAAAAGAATAAAAAATGCTGAACTTCTGTAAATCTACTTAAGGCCATTCATTATCTCTAATATTGATAAAAATTTGGTTGCATTGGAATTGAAGTTGCTGCAGTTTTCCAAAATGGCTTTAAATAGAAACTAAGTAAAATAAAACATCATCAATTAAATACAAAGAGGAAAAAATAACCTGAAAACTGCAAAAGGAAGTCTAGAGTTTTCCAGATAGACCTCTTCTCTAAAAATGTATATTAAGATGATTTATACACCGATGCCAAATGCTCATTCAAAATAGCAGAACATCTAGCTGTGCTAGGGGAAAAATAACACATTTCAGGTTATTCTTGAAAAATTTAGGAGTTATCTTCTCGAGTTCAATCAATGAGACAAAAAACGTGCATGAGGGTCTGGCAACATCCAAACATTAGCCAAGCCTAGCAAATTCAGCTCCACGAGCCAACACCTAGACTTTGGTTGTTAATGGACAGCTGGTTGATCTGAAATTAACTCTTTAGGTGATTTTTTTCCTACCTCCCTAGAACCTAGAACATGTACCACCTAAGCCATCTTTACACAGAGATAAAGATTTTCATCTTTTAGTCAAAGATATATCTGGGTCCACAAATTTCTGTAGGAGAAGTAGCAGGGCTTTTGGCACATGCAAATTCTTGCTGAATTTCTTGGCTTGACACTAAGTGTAGAAAGAACTGATATTGTAGGTACACGTGAAACTGATTAGACTGAAAGTAGGAAGGTAATATCCAGCTCCTGGACTTCTAGAGTGAAATGTAAAAGAATGAAAGGGAAAGCTAGCAGTAGCCTTCAGCTGGCCTACGTACATACTCTCACTGTTATCCATTTTCAAGAGTACAATAGACATATTTTCAAGCTACGAGCTTCCTGCAAGAGGTTAGAAATCGGAGGAAAGAAGAGACCAATAGCCTAAAGTCATTCAGCTCTACTTCTGCCCTTACTGTCTGAAACATTTGTTTATCTTCATTGCATAATTGGAATTTTACCTGACTTTGTATGCATTTGCTGAGGTCTCTGCACTGTGCACCCTCTGCCTTTCAAGATTCAACTAGGTAACATGCATTTTGGTCACATAAATACTAAATGAATATTATGAGGCAAGCACCATCTTCTCCTTCTGCTCTTGGCAGTATCCCAGAAATATCTTGGTTCATTGCTTTGGAAACATGGTCAGTCCCTAGGAAATGCTTAAGAAGGGACAAACAAGAAAAAGGGAAACTTTCCCTGGGCTTAGGCTCAGAAACACGGGTTTAAACCCCAGAGCCACCACGACATGCTTTATGACCTTGGGCAAGTCATAGCATAATTTAAGAACTATACATATAAAAGGAACTTTAATGGACATCCAGTCTATCCCAACTAATTATGTAATCATCTGAATAATATCACAGAGAAATTGCCTTCAGCCTGATGCTTAAATGTCTCTAGTGAAAAGAATTTTCAATAGTTTCTTCTTCTATAAAATACCTACCTCACAGAGATGTTATGTTGCAGGATAAAAGATAACTAGGTTCAGAATGCTGTCTACATAATATGATAAACATTATTTTAAAATATGAGTAAGTTCAAGATTGGGGTATTCTTTCTAAATAGCCAGATGATGCCATTACAAAGAGGTAAGTACTGCATGCAACAAACAAATATACAATCTTCATTTCCAACTGCTTAAATCCTGTGGCCACCTTCATCTAAGATACTTATTGAAATTAAATTTACTACTTTTGCCTGAAGAACAAAGGTATAGTTTGCATGGCCCTGGTTTCCTATTTACCTATAGCTATTTTTTTTTCCTTGCAAACATTTCAAGATAAAAATTCAAAACCCCAGAGTTCTGGAGGAAGCTTTCTCTCTTTCAGCCAAAACAGGCATCCGGTTTCTACAATAAATGAGATCATAGTATCCCCACTCATACTGCTATAGATAAGAACCTGTCAGCATTTTCATTATAAAACCCTCTCTTCCCTCTGGCTTGAGAGACCAATCATAGCAATTTTCTGGGGAAATAGCTCCAGCAAAGGGCAATGCACAAGGCTCAAGCATAGAGGGAAAATGTTTTTATTTTACAGAACTCAAGAAAGGTTTATTTGGGAATTAGGCAGGCTGAAGAATCTCAAGGAGCATTTCTTTTGGATGAGTATTTGGCCTTTTAAGTAAAAAAAAATATTAAATACTAATATTTAAAACAATATTTTCTCAGGCAACAGATGTTAGGAAAATGGTTATCTAGTTGAATATCTTCAGGCGCGAATACCTTTGGTAACAACAGCTATCATAACATACACATTACTCAGTCTGAGCTCACATGGAAAGTGCTCTGGGATTGGAGGCATCCTCTTGCAGACTAGGAGGTAAAATCATGGGAGTGTGGAAATTTATGCCAGCATTACTTCAAATATGACGTATCATGTCTATTCAAATGTGCCCACCCACATTAGGAAGGGCAATCTTCTTTACAACAGTCTACCAATTCAAATGTTATTCTAATCCAGAAATAACCTTGCAGATATACCTAGAATAATATTCAACCAAATGTCTAGACATCCCATGGCCTAGCTAAGTTGACACATACAATTCAGTCCCACCTCAGAGTAACACATTGAGTAATGCCCAGTCTAAATGTCAGGGAACATGATCTCTAGGAAGTTTGATAATACAAGAGGTTCTCAAAGGCAAACTGTCAAAGGAAAATGACAAATAAACTATAACAAAATACACACCGTTTAGTTTTTCACTTGTACATTCAGTAAACATTTATGAGCATCTCCATCACTCACTGATGCATTCAACAAATATACATTGACTGCCTTCTATAGAACAGGAATAGTTCTATTTACTGGATCTTCCAGTCACTATGCTAAATGAATATAATATGGCCTTTGTCCCCAAGGAGCTTACAGTTTAGATGGACAAACAGACAGGTAAATAGAATTTACAACTGAACATTACAATGAAGATGCAAGGATTAAGTATTAGCTGCCATAGGAGTTCAAAGGCAGTTTAGTTCAGAAGGGATTGGTGGTAATATTTACCATATGAACTTTGGAACTTTACTTGGATATCCATAAGTAAGTACAAGGTAAAAGTCTTCATGAAGTCTGAGATTTTTCATCATCCTGAATTCTATGACACGAAATTTCTTTCCTGTGAACATATTTTAATGGCTGCATAAAAGTTAACCCTCATTATTTTTTGATATTTAGGGTTTTCCTCTCAAATTTTCTATGATTAAAAACAAAATATTTAAAAGACCTTGAACTGGCAAGTATACATTGTCAAAGGGGACACAAGGCCCATGCAACCTGCTTGTGTGGGACATTCAGCACCTGTTTCACTCATTAGCTCGTTTTTCATTTTCTCTTTCTGGGTCAGGCTTAATCTAGAATTTTTGTTTTGGTATAAATTATATAAATTTCTAGATTCTATCTTTTGTAGCACTAAAACACTTTAGTAATGTGTTGACAAGTTAAAATACACCTCATTTACTGATGGATGAATTTCAATTTACTTGACTAAACACTATTCAGTTGACTCTGTCAACAATCTCAACCTTTTTCACCAATATGCAAAGTAATTTTTAATAAAATGGAAGAAAAAACATGTATTGAATGTTTACCACATCTGAGGCACCGTACAAAATATTTTAATGTGATATCTCACTTAATTGTTATAACAGTCCTAAAAGAAAGGTGTTATTTTTCCTGCTTTTAACAGATAAAACTTGTCAGTTTCTCTTTTCTCACCTTGATTCCCAAAACTACCAGTTCATAGTTAGAAGTCATGGCACAGAAAGAATAACATTGAGTCAGAAATTAGGAGAGTTGGCTCTGTGACTTGCTATTTGACCTTGAGTAAGTCACCTCCTGTCTATATGATTTAATAACCTCATGTGGAAAATGATAGTGTGAATACTATGAGAAATAGTATATTGGATCAAACTCCTCTCAAAAGAAATAGCTTGTACAATAAGGCTGAGTACTCTACTCTAACAAGGGTACCTTGCATTTATATTAAGATGTGTCCCTGAAAAATGTGTGTAAATGCAAATTGACTTACAGCTTAAAGGCACTTAATACAGGAACCTATTTGAAAGAGTACTACAGTTATTTTGGAAATGCATTGGCACTAAACCTAACCTACTTAGGTTCAAATTTGGCTCTGCTACTTCAGAGCTTTGTGACTTTGGGCAAGTTACTTAAATCACTCATGCCTCAGTTTCCACATCTGCAATATAGGTATAACATTTATCCATCTCAAATGCTTATTGGGAGGATTGAGTTAACATTTGTAAAGCATGTAGAATAGTGTCTGGCACACGGTAGTAGGTCAGTGTGTGTATGAAAACTATTTCAAGCTGAAGAGTGTTATGACATATAAAGTAACTTGTGGCAGTGCAAATTTATAGAGCCATCTTTAAAATAAATGCAGCAATAACCATCATCAAGCATGTTAAAATATTTTAAAAATATGATTTAGTAATTTTACTTATTCTATCCTGTCAAAAGGAAATAATTTTAAACCCCAA
Organism: Lepilemur ruficaudatus; assembly: GCA_963574885.1. Lineage (NCBI taxonomy): Eukaryota > Metazoa > Chordata > Mammalia > Primates > Lepilemuridae > Lepilemur > Lepilemur ruficaudatus. The sequence goes on from CAUYRT010076397.1 coordinate 9,583, forward strand.
AAAAGACTTATTCCCCAAGATGTCTATTTCATTTTATTTTTAATTGTAGAAAATTGGTGGCGGGGAAATTTAAATATCCAAAGATAACGATGGTGCACTGTTTTTCAGCTATTAAAATATGTTCACCAAGTGTAATATAAAATATTCAAATGAAAACTCAATATGATTACAACTACATTTTAAAAAATAAGTTATGTATATGCCAACAAAACCAAAATAATACCAGGAAAGTAGGAAAATATACACTAAAATATTAACAATTTTTATCTCTAGTCCTCTGAAACAAGAAGTATTTTCTAAAATTTGTTTTCTTTCTGAGTTTTTGTCTTTTCAAATGTATTATAATGAACATATATTACTGTAAAATAAAAACAACACACCAACATTGTCAAACTTTGGCAATATTCAAAATATATACATACAGAAAAATTGTTTTATCAATGGCAAAAATACACACAGTGATATATCAATTGGTGGTTCCTCTTTTATAACAAAGTTAGCCACATTTAAATAAACAAATGAGCAAAGAAAACTAATTCTCTGCCACAGAGACTTTCTAGGCAGGAAATGGAGGTCTGGGAGGGGTGGAGAAAGCCAGAGGGTTCCAGGGAACTGTCCACCAGGGAAGTGCTGACAGGTCTGCTGATCTTAGGTGAGTGTAAGAGCAACCTCTGAAGGTTGGGAGCCAACAACCCACTTCCCCTTTCTCTTTCTCCTCTTTCTTCCCCTCTTTCCCTTCCTATTATCCTGTTCTGTTTTCCTTCCTTCTGCTCTTTTCTCTGTTTGCCTAACAACTATGAATATTGAAAGAAATAACACTTTTAAAACACCTAAATAGTGCGTAGATGTTTAATAAAACTAAATTCTTCACCCCTTTCCTTTACTTCTTTACATTCCTTTCTCCTTTCAGTTCCCTCCTCTTCTTTTTCTTTTTTCTTCCATTTTAAGATCCTCCTTACACCCCTTCTTCCCTCTTTTGGGAGAGTCACCATATAGAATAAAGGAGGTTGTTTTCTACCAGATGATTTCTTTCCTTTGAGGGGCAGGGCTCTTTATGAAATGTTCAAACATTCATTGGAAAATAACAAGTTCCAGGAACTCTAGAACACTTTCAGGAACTTTTCCCTATCCTAACGCATCAAAGAGAATATTAAAGGTACCTGATGTGGCCTAGGGGCTTGATATTTTGATTCAGTTAAGCTGGTTATATTAACAAATGACTATTAATAGAAAGAGAGAAGTTGTATATAAAGTTTTAATCATATTTCTTTTTTAAACTGTATATATTTAAGGTATGCAACATGATGTTTTGATATACATAGTGAAATGGTCACTGTAGTCAAGCCAATTAACATATCCATTATCTCACAGTTACACTTTGTGTGTGTAAGAGCACCTAAAACCTACACTTTTAGCAAATTTTCAGCACACAACACAATACAATACTATAGTCCTCATGTTGTACATTAGCTCTCTTCTACTTATTCACCATACCTAATTTCAACTTTGTGCCTTTTGAGCTACATCTGCCCATTTTTTCCTCACCCCTCATAACCAACATTCTACTCTCTGTTTCTATGTATTCTACTATTTTGAGATTCCACATATAAGTGAAACCATGCAGTATTTTTCTTTATTTCTCTGGCTTATTTCACTTAGTATAATGTTCTCCGGGTTTATCAATGTTGTCGCAATTTTTTTAAGGCTGAATAATATTCTATTTAGAGACTATATGTGTTTTTATATAAACATATATACAGATAGAGAGATAAATAGCTAGATAGAGACAGAGAGAGAGAGATACCACAATTCTGTCAATGGACACTTAGGTTTTTTCCATATTTTGGTTTTTGTGAATTACTATAAATAATTCTGCAAGGAACATGAGAGTGCAGATATCTCTATGAGATGCTGATTTCACTTCCCTTGCGTATATACCCAGAAGCGGGATTGCTGGGTCATATGGTAGTTCTATTTTTAATACTTTTAGAAACCTTCATACTGTTTTCCATAATAGCCACACAAGTTTACATCTTCACCAACAGCGTACAAGGGTTCCCTTTTCTCCATACTCTTGCCAACATATGTTTTCTCTTGCCTTTTTTATTGATTGATTGATTGATTGGAACAGAGTCACGCTCAGTCACCCTGGGTACAGTGCAGTGGCATCATCAAAGCTCATTGCAACCTCAAGCTCCTGGGCTCAAGTGATCCTCCTGCCTCAGCCTCCTTCCAGCCTCCTGGGTAACTGAGACTATAGGCATGTGCCACAACACCCGGCTACTTTTTCTATTTTTAGTAGAGACGGGGCCTTGCTCTTGCTCAGGCTGATCTTGAACTCTCTAGCTCAAGCTGTCCTCTCACCTCAGTCTCTCAAAGTGCTAGGATTGTAGGGATGAGCCACTGGTGCTTGGCCTCTGTTGCCTTTTTTATAACAGCCCATCCTAACAGTGTGAGGTAACATCTCATTGTGGTTTTGACTTGTATTTTCTTGCTGATTAGTGATGTTGAGCACCTTTTCGTGTACCTATTGCCATTTTTATGTCTTCTTTGAAGAAATGTAAATTTGTGTTCTTTGAGTATTTCTTTTAACATGAGTCATGTTTCAATCACATCTTCCTTTTAATTAAAAATTCAAAGCAAAGGAATACTTGCAGATAACATTATAGTTTATAAAGTACTTTTAGAATATTAGGAAAAATAAAAAAATACTCCACCTTTTTATGTTTGTGTGGTTTTGCCTTGGAAATTTGGCCACTGGAAAGAGGAGAGTAAAAGTAGGGGGTCACACAGGCCTTGCTGACTTTGGATGCAGCTATGAACAAGATAAAAGAAAGAGAAATAATATATAGGCTGGGCCTTGAAATTACATTCAGAACTTGGATCCTTGCAGGTGGAGAAAACAGTTAAGTGAAGGCAAAGCTGATGTTTATTTTATGATAATGACACAGGAAGTACTTTGAGGGAAAAAAAATCACTTAGAAATCTTCCTTATCCATGGAAAGTCCATTCCCATAAAGAGCCTTGTATATATGGTAATAGCATATGGACTGGGGCAAAAAAGAGGACTGATATAATGGGAATACTTTTTCTGGAACAATGGTATTTTGGTTTCTCTCATGAGAACTAAGGTCAGGTGGGACTGTGGTATTCTGTATTTTAGGGAAGAAAGTGGAATTACTTTCCTCAATAGAATTGGAATTCCTGGAAGAAAGGAACGGTGTTGTACTTATATTTGTATCTCTAATGCCTATCACAGTGCCAAGGACAGAGCCTAGCACAGAAAGACAGTCCATATTTATAGTCATAAGTCATATAGTCAGTTAACTAAGTTGCATAACAGCCAGGATGGAGCAAGGGGGGGGGTGGCTAGAAATGGCAAAGTGACAAAATAAAATAATTTTGAGTTTCTCCTTTGAAAGCTCAAATCACTCAGCATCCTTCAAACTATTACTAGGTTTGGAATAATAAGGACAAACAGTTTTAGTGTTTTTGAAACTGACAGTCTGGCCTACATATTAACATGGTTTTGCACTTTGCCATATGAAGTATTTTCCAGAAAAGGAAATACATACTCATTCTATTAATCTTATTTTTATACTTACTAGATAATGTTGAAATGACTACATGTTTTTGGAAGCTCCTTATTGACATCTATGTCTCCATGAGGTTTTTTTAAAAATAATTATTTACATTTCACTTTCATGCTCAAAGAGCCCACCAAAATTCTTGTTTTATATTTTTTCCTTAAAGCAATATTGCAAGTAATATAGTCATCTGTCGTATCATTTGACTTTGAGAACATAGGGGACAAGACCTGTTTATTGCCATGTCTCTAGTGTCTAACATTCATTGTGTATTAAATGAATATGTGTTGATTGAATGGAATAATGTATTAGTTTTTCATTAGTTTTCATAAATACACTTTACTTTGTCAATGTTCTATCAATATACAAATGGTTTCTACATTTTATTTAAACAGCATAGAGCAGAGAAAAGTAACTTTTGGAAAACTAATGATTGAGCTCATAACAAAGATGAACAATTTATCAAAAGAACTATGTGAAAAGGATTCTCCTAGAACTGATGATCCCCTCTTGGAGCTATGAAAATAATCAAATCCATATAAAAGCAACAATCATACTAAGTACTGCATGTATCTCATTAAGATTTTATTTCTCACAATCACATAGTAATATGTAATGCAGTAGTTATTACTGTGCCCATTTTACATATGAGGAAATTGAGACTTAGAGAAATCATATATATATATATATATATATATATCTCATAAGTATAAAATCTAGTTTTGAAACCCAAGCCTGTCTGAGAGGCAAGTTTTCCACATTATGCTCTGTTGTCATCTATCAGCTAATGTTGAAGAACTTCATGAGAGGAAGGTTAGAATGGAAGGTTCTAGTATTCTTTCCATATCTAAAATTCCAAGGTGGGAGCCTTACATCAACCACTCTATAATTAGCCATCTCTTAAGTATGGTAATAATATAATAATTGATCCCATTATATGGGGCTTTTGAGAATTATCTTATTCAAGTACTTGGCAAAATAGGATGGGATATACACTCTAGTAAAAGTATTATTTCATTTTCACAGAGCATTAATTTATTTTCTAAAGAACAATATCTACCAACACACATGATATAGATATTTTACTCTATTGACAACATAAATCTCTCTCACAAAGTGAATGAGTTAAACCAGAACACTAAAAGGAAGAAAACTTAAAGGAAGTTAAACTAATTCAATTCCCAGCCTTTTAAAAACATATGTATGCTTGTAATTATTTCAATTCCCTCTAATACAGCTTAAAAATCAGGGGAAAACATAACAGCATAAAAGAAATTTCTTTGAAAATGAGCTTGAACTGGTGAATACATATTCAACAACATTCTCTATACCAATTACTTATCTTATTTGATTATTAACTTGTGTTTAATTTCCCTTGACAAATAATTCACCTTTGTTAATAATCGTTTAGCACTGAACAGCAATTCTCTTAAGTTCATTGGAATGGATTTTACACAGTAACCGTTGCTAAGATGCTACTATAAATGCAGTTAAAAGAGAAAGTGGACAGAAGCATGAAACAGGGGTGGCAGTTTGTGTGGGAGAGGACCTACGTAGTTACTTACTGGTGCTGTTCATTCACATTCATCTTTCTGACACTGATGAACATACAAACCTTCAACAATTCTAAGTTTGGGGGTCTGAAAAGGGGCATCTAGCTACTATTTAGTATGAGTGATTTTTTTTCCATCTAATCCAAAGGTGCAACCTGTCATATTCAGTAAAATAAATAAATAAATCTCTGGCAATAAGTTTATCATTAAATGATTTTATGAAAGACATCATCAGAGAATGTTAGAGCTGGACGAGGTCTCAGAGATTATCTCATCCACACTCCTCATTTTATAGATGAAAACCTGAGGCCCAGAGGAGAGAGAGATCCTCTACGCATAGCCAGTATGGGACTCACAATCCTGATTCCCAATTTTTCCTTAAGCCTACACTTCCTCTGATCACTATCCATGAAGTTCAATGTGTATGTTTCATTACCTTTACTGTCTAAAGTGTTTACCAGCTGTCCAATCCAATCCCTGGTGTTATCTTCCAGAACAATAGGATTAGTGTGATATTTATTCACTTAGAGAAGTAAATTTTCAGTTAATTTCATATGAAGCTCTCTCTCTCTTTCCTTAGAGAGTCACCAAAGTGGTCACAGGAAGTGTTTTATATAAATAAGTTGGATAAATCTACCAGCTTTTCACAATGAAAAGAAGTGAAGGTTTGTACCTCAGAGTAAGTAACAGGGCATGTACTCAGACCATTAATGAGCTAAAACTGTTCAAACACCAATCTCTATGCATCTATAAGTCTTTTTCAGGGAGTGCATCATCAGATCCAACAAAAAAGTGCCATTAACATATTTCAGACAAGGAGCAATGAATGATAACCTGTTTTAAAAACCTTCAAACCTCATTTCTCTGGGAACACCAATCACCTTTATAGAATCTGGGGTGGGACAGTTACTCGCTACAAACTTCACTGAGTAACTGCGCCACCTCTTGATAAAATTTCTGTTTGTTGATTTCAAGTGGATTGTATAAATTCAGAGAAAACACACACAATTGGGGACAACATAAGCCTAGCTCCAGATTTTCTGTTTAAAATAAAAATAAGTTCCTCAAAATTAAAAGTGCCAAATGGCAAACTGATGCGTTTAATTTCATCTGGGGTACATCTACCACCCTAGTTACTCCTGCCGGTTGGCCAAATGGGTTGGGGCTCCAGGCCATGGTAACCTGAGATGAGTTCAGGAGCTCCCAAATCAGCGGCAAGGAGCCTAGTCACTAGCTAAATGCCTAACGAGATCCCAAGCAGAGAGCCACTCAAGGCGCCTCCTTTCTGAGCCGTATCTGCTCTTGAAGCCTCTGTATGTTAGAGATCAGGGTCCTGTCTCCACCGAGTTATCAGCCCAACATAGGACGCCAGAAAATCAGTGCGCTCTCCTGGCCCCCAACCCAGTCGGCTCCCAGAGAGGGCACAGCAGTCGTAGCTTCTGTCACTCTCCCGACAGGCAGACACATAAACAAACAACAAAAGGAATTGTTCTCTCCCAGAGGGAGGCAACATGCATTAAAAAGACATGAACCTCTTCCTACCTTGCATCCAAACATCAACGACAAAGTGTTGTTGGTGCAAGCAACTTTGCAGTGGCAAATCATTGGTGTAAAACAGTCAGGGTCCTTAACAACAGGGGACATTCCTTCCCGGCTGCGGCAGTGGCAGCTCGCTGGGGGACCCGAACACGGCGCTCTCCCCGGCACATGGAGCGATAGCCTAGACCGAGTGGCAGCTTCGATCGCTGCCCCCTGCTCCCCGCGTGGCCATCCTGGAGCCCCGGTGGAAGCAACGCTGCGGCCAAGTACCAAGCGTCTCAGGGTCTCCCTTCCCTAGGGAATGAGCTGTGGGGGGAGGGACAGAACCAAGGGTTCCCCCCCAACCCTATGGTGAATTTAGGGGAGGTTAAAAAAAAAAAAAAAAACCATAAAAATAAAAGGAAGCGAGGCGCTTAGAGGAGGGTTCAAAGGAGGTGGGGCAGTATTAGCATGTAAAAGGATGTGCCCGCCTACTCGCCCCAGTCACACAAGATTGTCATGCGAGCTGAAGGGGGCTGAAATTATTCCCTCCGAAGGAGAAAAAAAAAACTCATACTGCAGCTCTCCCGATTTGGTAAAAAGCCAGTGGCTTGCTGCAATCCAGAGTCACCGTGGGGGAGCGCTGGCCTGGCAAGTGGGGTGGGAGGGAGGGGCCGAAAGAGGGAGGGAGCACGGTGCTCTCCAGCCTAGCCCAGCCTTTGGGCGTTCTCGGTGCCACCACAGTCCGTGGCGTTGGAGCCTGGGACCTAACCGCGCTGATGTGATCCTGAGACCATACTTAGTCCCCATCGCTACTGCTGCCCGAGTGTACCTGACCTAGGAGGCCGAGTTCCCGGGAAGGGGAGGCCAGCACAAAATCCTCCAGCCCATTGAGGACAGCGTGCCTGGGGGGATGGCTAGCAAAAGAATCTGGGGTAGAAATGGGCTTAAAAGGGTTTTGCTGGTGCCCTATGCCCTTGACTTCTGGGTCAGCGAGCCTACTCACTCCCTGGGTGGTAGAAGCGGCCTCAGAACCATTCTTTTCAAACTCAAAAAAGAAGTGTCTGCCCTCTCCCCACCTTGATGTCTTTGAGGCTCCAAGAAGCCCCAGAAGTATTTATGTTGTTCCGGAAGTATGAATGACAAGACTGATGGATGCTTTATTGTGTTTTTTTTTTTCGTTTTCAACTGAGGCTGTCAAAATTGCAAAAAGACCAAAAAATCAGCATGTGGCTGGCACAGCTGCAGAATTGCTTATTGAAGACACATACACCAAAAAAATGTGATAAGAAGGGTGTGGGTAGGAAGTGGGTAAAACTAGCGCTCTTTGGGTGCCACCTGGGCGCCTGGCACTATGCCTCACAGATGGTTGGTGGAAAGAGAGCAAAACATCAGTTTGGCATCAGATTCTTGCTCTGGTGCTGTGTGCGGCTTTGTCTAAGTCACTTACATTATCTGAACCCCTGTTTGCTTATCTGTAAAGTGGGGTTATTAATCCCTATCCTAGAGAGTTGTCATGAAGACAACTCTCTCCCAGAAATGGTGAACAACACATTCCTGTGGTAAGCCCCAGTACTTAATGTACATTTTTTATTTCATGTCTTAGCCTGAAAGGTAGGTATTATTGGATATAATCTTTCTCAGGTAGGAAACTGAGGCCCTTAGGGTTATGTCAGTTATCCAAGTCACACACTCAATAAGCCATGAAGGTTAGGATCAAAGAAAAATAGTAGAGTTTAAAAAGCAACATCACAAGAGACATCACACACTTCTCCAGAAATTACGTTCCAAAATGCCCAAATTTATTTGGGTAATAAATGAATGTGGTAATTCCAAATGTCTCTTTCTAATTGGGCATTGAACTCAGATCCCACCTGAAGTATACAGCAATAATATAGTCCTAAACATCCACAGCAAACTCTGTTGGAATCACA
>CAUYRT010076400.1:0-44710 GCA_963574885.1 Lepilemur ruficaudatus
CGAGGCGTGTTCATCAGATCCAATAGGTAAGTTTTACCCCTCCGCCTCCCCTTCTTGATTTTCTATGATCTTTACATCTCTTTGTGCCCATGCGTGCCCATCGATCAGCTCCCAGTTTTTAGATAGTACATGTGATATTTGGTTTTCCATGCCTGAGATACTTCACTTAGGATAATGGTCTCTAGTTCCATCCAAGTTGCTGCAAAAGACATTATTCCATTCTTTTATGGCAGAGTAGTACTCCATGGTATATGTGTGTGTGTGTGTGTCTGTGTGTGTATACACACACATATGTATCACATGTATATCACATTTTCTTTATCCACTCATGAATTGATGGGCACTTAGGTTTATTCCACATCTTTGCGATTGTGAATTATGCTGCAATAAACATTCGAGTGCAGGTGTCTTTTTGGTAAAACGACTTCTTTTCCTTTGTAGATACCTAGTAGTGGGATTGCTGGGGTGAATGGTAAGTCTACGTTTATTTCTTTGAGGAATCACCAAACTGTTTTCCATAGAGTTTGTACTAATTTGACGTCCCACCAACAGTGTATCAGCGTTCCTTTCTCTCTGCATCCACACCAGCATCTATTGCTTTTTGACTTTTTAATAATGGCCATTCTGACAGGGATAAGATGGTATCTCATTGTGGTTGGTTTTAATTTGCATTTCCCTGATGATTAACGATGTTGAGCATTTCTTCATATGTTTCTTTCTATGGCAACGTTGACCACATTATCCTCTTTGCCCGATGCCCTTTTCCTCACCTGGTGAATGGCCTTGCATCCTCACAAGGATGCTGATGCATAGAACTCCACCCAGTTTCTCCTTTCCCAGCTCACCTAGTCTCAGGTAGGCTACCTGACAATTGTTTCATGCTTGCAGATGAGCCTTGCATCTCCACTAGACTGAGGAAGCTTTCCTCAAGAATGGAGACATTATTCTATTATATTAATCCTTGTTTCCCCAGCACTCTGTCTAAAAGACAGTAGGGGCCCAGTGAATATTTCTAAAAGCGATAGGGCATTTTTTACTGCCTTCCAGAAATATTCACTATAGGACACAAAATTAGTAGCCTTTTGTTTTCTAAAAGTGATTGCTACTATTACAGGCAAGTCTTATTTATTAAATGCTGAAAACTTTTTTTTTTTATGAGAAGCATTTGGCTTTTGTTTATACTTGATACACTGCACTTCAAAATGAATGATCTGTATAGCAGTGCCAGGGTTTCTTGCCTAGAGAAGATCTTCCGGGACCTTTGAGGATTACCAAGACAAGCAAACACATTTCAAGAGCACCTTATAGACATTATAGACTTTTTTTCTGTCTCAAAAAGCATCTGTAATAGAAAGCTCTTGCCAAAGGCTTTATTCTTCAACACTCTGCTAGAAAACCAAAGTAGGAGCAAATTGGACTTCCCTTTTGAGTGACTCTCTTGAGAAGAGGGCTGTAAGTCTACAGAAATAAGCCATCCAGCCCCACCTTTGCTGCCTGACAAGGTCAAAATAGCCCTAGAAAAGCGACCACCTGAGAACTCATCAATTAATTGGGATATTTTTTAGTTGGTTATCAATAAGATATACAGTACTTAGGTATCACTGTGATCACTTTACAAGGTCGATTTACCATCACCATTTGTACCCCTGGTGGAAGAGTGCTTACTGCCGAGCTGAAAGCTATAATGAACTTAAACTTTGCAATAGCTACAGGAAATTAAGCAGTGTCGTTTCAGAATCCACTATCCCAGTCATCAAGTTAATACTAGGGTTCCATGGACAGGATGTTCTGGGGTTGGTGAATCTTTTGAAGCAGGTGGTGACTCAACAAAAATAACTTTGATAATTTGTATAATTGACCGTGTGTGACACGCATTTGCCTAATGTTCCCAACAAGGCAGCGGAGAAATTGTTGTTTTTATTCCTGATTTCAGATCCACTCCAGCTTTATCAACGTGTTATTTGCAAACAGGACTGCTGCCTGTTTCGAATGACGATGAAAAACATTTTCAAAATCTTTTCCAATGCTATTGAAAAGAAAGAAATAGTTCCTATTGGCTGCTAAGGACATTTTTCCCCCTTACTTTCAGACAAGACTCTTAAAAGATTTAAGCAGAAGATTGGTGACTGGGGGTCAAGACAACCAGAGACATTCTCTCACGAGTGTCAGGTCTCAGACGTTTTAACTCCTCAGATCTCAGTATCCAACCCACAAAATGAAAAGATTGGAATGAAAGGTCTTAGAGTCTCACTTCTGCTCTACCTTGTATGATTATATTTCAAGTGAGGTCAATAATAAGATATAAAGTCACAAATTGAATAATACAACTTCCGTCCTCACAACCCATTCATCCCTCCTGGAGAAGCATGGATTTTTTTTTGCTGTAAGAGAGAGTAAGAGTGCAACAGATGAAGAGGGAGAAGAGACATCTAGTGTGAAAGTACCGGATTGGGGTTAGAAGGCTTGAATTTGAGTCTGATGTTCCCTTATTCTTTGTATGAGCTTTAGCTGCTTCTCCCATCAAAAAGGAATCAACTCATCCATCCTCCTCATCTTGGGATGGAGGGAGGTGGGACAACAGGCCCAGGGGAGTGAAACCCAAAATGATAATCCGTTGTAAACACATTAAGTAGTACATTATCTATTAAGATACAAGTTCCTGTGACAACTTACACAGCAGGCTTTTTGTAAGTATTTGCTGAATGAAATAATAAACTTATTTATTTCACCAACTGGTCATTATTGGGTGAAGAAGGCCACTGACTCTGGTTTTGAGATGAGTCCTCGTGGGGATGGTGAGGAGAGAGGGTGGATGTCAGGGTGAATCCACATGCATATGGTGGTTTGGGGAATTAGTCCTTCATTCCCCCAAAACCTTCACACCCCCCAAGCTACCCAGAATAAACATACTTTCTGTGTAAACGCAGTGTGCTTGCTATGTAAGCGTTTCTTCCCGGCCCTCCTTCTACCATTCCTACATGATCACTCTACCCCCCTTTCCTGAGTCACTCTCACAAATTCTGGAGCTGCCAATCCACAAAGGATGGTGTTCCCTTCCCATTATTCGGTGACGGCTGAATGGGGCTGCCCTGAAATCTTTCTGTTTTTTTTTTTTTTCAGGTAAGTAGAAACAAGGATATATACTGCAGGCCCCCAAGGATCTGTATTGGAGAAGCTCTGTGATAGGAAACAGATTGGTTAGGAAACCCCTCATTTGCTTATAGGGTTCAAGTGAGAACTTTAGGGGATGCAGGACTAATTACATAGTGACCAGAAGGCATTTATGTGTCTGTTTCTTTGAGAACTGATCCAATCAGGATAAGAAGTGAAATCATCATTATCACCATCATATTCACATGAGAATATCTACCTCGTGTTGAGTACTTGGTGCAAACCAGGCTGTTCTAGGTGCTTTACTGGCATTTTCAATGATCTTAAAAAAATAGATATTATTAATATCACCATTGTACAGGTGAAAAAACTGAGTCTTATTCTGAAACAAGGTTTTAGCACTACTAATATTCTCGGCTGGCTGACTCTTGGTGGAGAGGGCTGTAGTCTTCATTGTAGCATGCTTAGCAGCATCCCTGGCCTCTATTTAAGACTCTGGGGATGAGTTTCTAGTTTGGCTGCTGATTTAAATTGTAACCATTTTGTACAAAACAATTACACTTCAATAAAGCTGTGAAACAAGCAAACAAACAAAAAGCCACTAACCAGGTAGCATTCTTGGTCTTTGACAGACAGAGGGGGTTGAGTCTGAATTGTGTTGAAAAAAGCAGCAATCCTTATTGCATAATTAACCAAACAACCTTTTTAAATAAAATTTGCAGCCAAATTTTTTGGTATTACAAGTCTCTCCTTACTGAGACTCACATACTTAAACACTTAAAGAGAATCTCAAACACTAGAGTGATTGTTTCCGTCAAATTCCAAGAATTCATCCAGTCCAATTCTGCTGGTGATAATGTTAACAATATATCTTTTAAAATTTCCAAGCATGAATTATTTGCAACAGAAGCTTGATGGTAATAGCATGCATCATACATTAGTTCTCGAAGCTGAATAATGCAGGACTTGTGCAGTACGGGTCGATAGAATTTGGATTTCTCCAAATCATTTTCCCTTTGCTCTCTCGCGAGGCAGACAGTCCTTCTGCGAGGTCAGTCCCCTGCTGTGACAGCAGGCAAGCTCCCTTACCTTACTTCATGCAAAAGTAACAGTGACGCCCTCTCATTTCAGGATTATACCCTCTGCGTCCAAGGCACCAGCCCAGAGCTCCGGAGAACGGTTAGTAATTAATTGATGAGAGTGGTTTTCCAGACACATTGCTAGAACATGTGCTCCGGTTGCTGCATGTGCAGGAAAAGCTGAAGTGGAAAACATAACACTCTGATTGCCTGAGCAAATCAAAAGTAAATCAAACATGCATCAGGATGGGAAGGCTGAGAGGGTATAGCTTGATAGGTCCTTCTGGAGTTTCCCCCCAAGTGATGGGGCCTTTTCTGATCCTTAATTTTCACATCTTTTTTCTCCCTCTGTGTTCACTTCTGCATCACCTTACTCTCCATCTACACTAATAGACATTTCTCCCAAGCTCTCATCAGCTTTTTCCACTGCTAAATGCCCAGTGCTTAGAAGAGTGTCCAGTACATAGTAAGAGTTCAGAGATATCTGGGATATCTGGGATTGGATGAGAGCCCTGTGGGTTGATCATACGCGTGTCTCCACTTCTGCATCTGCTGATTCTGATGACTCCAGTTTCCCCAAAGAAGAACTGGATTGGTTCAATTGGGCATCGCCGTCTCCTCTGGGCAGAGCTCCATGCCAGGTCACCCCATGGGCCACTGGCTTATCCACAGCTTGGCCACTTTTGGAGGAGGGACCCACCCCTTGGCAAGTCATCTGTGTCCTGATGGGTGAGACACACAGCATCAAATGGACCCTTCTGCAAAAGGAGCAACCTCGCCGGGCACGGTGGCTCACGCCTGTAATCCTAGCACTCTGGGAGGCCGAGGTGGGCGGATTGCTCAAGGTCAGGAGTTCGAAACTAGCCTGAGCAAGAGCAAGACCTCGTCTCTACTATCAATAGAAATAAATTAATTGGCCAACTAAAAATATATGTAAAAAAAATTAGCTGGGCATGGTGGCACATGCCTGTAGTCCCAGCTACTCTGGAGGCTGAGGCAGTAGGATTGCTTGAGCCCAGGAGTTTGAGGTTGCTGTGAGCTAGGCTGACACCACGGCACTCACTCTAGCCAGGGCAACAGAGTGAGACTCTGTCTCAAGAAAAAAAAAAGGAGCAACCTCGAGTCATTGCTATATATGCATGGCGGGCGTTCAGATATTCTGTACAGCTGTTTGGTGTCCCCAGCAAATACATATGAACCACCATGCCAGTTGCTACAGATATCAGTAGAATAGAATGAGTGGTTAAAAGATGTCTCCTAGGCAATAAGAAAGGATTCAAAAGCGATACAAGGACACTCTTGGGAGCAACAGATGTGTTCATTGTCTTGATTGTGGTTGTGGTTTCATGGGTGTATACAAATGTCAAAATGTATCAGAAGTGTAGCCTTGAAATATATATAGCTTATTGTACATCAACTATATCTTAATAAAGCTGTTAAAAAAATAAAGTGAAATGATGCCTTCCAAAAGGGTGAGGCCATTGTTTGTCGGGATGCATGTTTTTATACCTCTCCCATTCCACAGTGTTTGTTTAAATGTTGGATAAGAAACCCGGGTCAGAAGGATGGGCCAACTCAAACAGCTGCTATTTAATGGGGAACAACGTGAAACTTCTTTGTAACTCAAAAGCTAATGACACAAGTATGGGATTAGGGAGAAACAGCTAAATACAGAAAAATACACAGGCGAGATGGAGGGTGTTTAATTGACAGTAAATTCAACATCGCACTGTGATTGCAAAAAAAGAAAAAGAAAGTAAGATTTTAGGGTGCATTATCTAGAAGAAAGAAAGGGATCATTTTGTTCTCTTAAGTGATGTACTCGACTGGAATATTGTGTTTGTTTTTGGTGGATTACGCATTAATAGGGACATTTGGGTAGGATTGTTAGAGGAGATGAATCAGGGTGGTAAAAATATGTAAGATAATGTAGCACAAGGAAGAGTAGAAGGAGCTAAGAATGTCTAAGCCAGAGAGTGCCCTCGATGATCTGCCAACTCCTGGAAAAAGAACAGTTGGCTGGTGCCAGCAATTTGGGAACCAAACATCACATGCCTTCAATCATTAAGTCTGCAAACCATTAAGTCTGTGAGGGAATGTGGGTCTGGTGTGTCCACCAAATTTTCTGGCTCTGCACCTTCTGGGACCTGGTAAAACTGCACTTTAAAATCCAGCATAGCTGTGCAACTTTCTCTGGCTAACGAAATGTGAGTGCAAATGGTGCATATAATTTCTGGGTGGAAGTGCATTTCAACACAGTCTCTGTTGGCTGATGGCTGAGTGAAGACAAGACGGACCAGTGCCTCCCCCCAGCCGCACTACACTGAACATGAGGCATAAAGGAAATTAAACCCTTGGATTGAAGCTACTAAGATTTACGAATGCTTGTTACTGCAGCAAAACAAAGCTCACCCTGATTGACGGAGATAGTAATTAACACCTTCATATTTCAAATGAGGAAGTAACTTGCCTCAAACCCTGCATTCAATCCGCCATAGAGCTGTAATGCGAATTCTGACGCATCTCGCCCCAAAAGACACGCACTTAGTCATGACGCTACCCAGAGGGGTTGAATCAGACGCGTCGTCCTTACGGTAGGAGAAGGCACAAAGCTAGTAGTTGGAAGAGCCCCAATTCTTGCTTCAACATAGGAGACCACTTTCTGACACCCACTTATCTGGCAATAGAAAAGGCTTCTTGGGAGGTTTTTATCTTTTATCTCTGGGTGTGTTGGAGCGGAAGCTTATCAAATTTTCTAGGATGTGGTGGAGAGAATTCAAGCATTAATAAAGTGTTTGGACGGAGAGACTTGTTAGTTTCCTTTCAGCTCTGATATCCTAGGAGACTGTACCTCTTAAGTGGTAGATATGCCCAGAGGGCATTTCATAAACAGGAGCTCACTGAGATCAAACATTCTCCACGGGAGCAGAGGGAAAGGCAGCACCTTTGCAGTGCCTGGGTAACTGGTAAATTAAATCAATGCTGATATCCTATACGCCCTAGGTAAGTTCAGCAGAACCTAGCTGAGTCCTCACATATTAATTGCGGAAAATGATTTGTCTGCTCTAGGTAGTGATGCACAGCCTCGGGTCAATCTTTATTCTCTAAGCTGTTCCCCAAGCAAAGTATATTTCTTTCTATTCTGTCCATGACTCCCCTCTCCCACCCACCCCCCAACGCCAGGTTAATAAATGCCAATGTTTTGTTGTGACCAGAGATTCCCTCTGCATTTTAGATTCCATCTTCTTTTGGTGGAATACTCAGATCCATGCTCCCCACCCCCGGACTGAAAGTCTCAGCTACATAAATCACAGGGCAAGAGGATTTTTATGCAAAATAAAGCACTTTCCATGCTTTTTCCCTTGCAATGATTACATGATTTTCCCCTAGAACTGAACAATATATGTTTCGTAAATAGATCCCTCTCTCTGTAAGCAAACCTTGGAAATGGATTATTTGTTTGGTTTGCGTTTTTATCTCCCAGCATGGCAGCAGCCACCAGAAACCAGTTCTCTCAGGCAAACCACAAAACAGAGGATTGAGAGGGGCAGCCAGTCATCAGAGAGGCTGCCCTTTACCCGGGGACTTGCTCTGAGAGACACATTGCTTATTAGAACTTGGATCACGAGACACTCGAGAGACTTGAACAATGTCTAATCCTAGAAGGGTGGTTCTCAAATTATCAGTGAGAAAAAAATACATATGTATTTTAACATCTGAAAATGCACAGCATTTTAAAGCAGATGTTTATTTTTAGTAACCTCATGTCACTTTTGAAAAAAAAAAAACAAAACAAGAAAATTCAATATTTGAGAGATAACACCATTCTCTACAAAAGGTGCCAAACCGTGGGAAGTCAGCAGCATTCTTCACACGGTGGTACATGTTAGATACACAGTCAGCTGGAAAAATGTAAAAAATAAAAAAAGACAATGGCAATCACTTTGAAAGAAAGGATACATTTAATACCAGGTTGCAAGTGATCTATAGCAAAGCACGTCTGAAAGGTATTTATCCTGCACTTCAAGAGAACACCTGCGGCACGGAGTGCCCCCCGCTGCAGAGGTGCGGATGTAGAATGAGCGTCCTGGCTCTCAGACTTAGTGTGGTCAGTGGCCACATGAGAGTCAGGGCTCCATGCCCAACTTCTCTAAAGAGACTAAGTCATTTGATTCCCAGGACAAAGGAGCCCCACCAGAGTGGACACAGCCCAGCAGGGAAATCCTGACATCACATAAAATAGAGACAACCTCATTCTTCTGGAATGTGAGGGGTTTAAAGGATAGCAGAGTTGAAACGAGCCTTTGTACCTTACCTAAATCTGAACTAAGCCCATGAGTTTTCAAGTATCATTGAGAATATGGTAAACAATCGCATCGCTCTGCAGGAAGTAAAGCGTTTAATGTGAATTATGGATATGTCCATGTCAAATGATCCTTCTGTCTCTGAAAAGGTCAGTTAGCCTAGTGGCTTCAGACATAGGAGGTTGGATGCCGGACCTCCTGAACTCAAGTTCCACTTCTCCTACTTGATACTTATAGGATGATTTTGTGCAACAAAGCACTTCTCTGAACCTCAGTTTACGCATCTGTAAAATGGGATAAGAGTGTAATGATTGTCAGGATTTACACAATTCCTGGCCCAGAGTACATGATATACTCAACGTCATCACATCATCTCTACCTTCATCATTGTAAAAACAGATTTCCTAACTACGCCAATGAGACACACTTTGCTATGATAAGGACCCTAATTTGAGAATCCATGCAATATTCGAAAGTACAAAGATCCTAACATTAGGATAAAAAGTACCCAATGATTAAAGCCTGAGTTAGTTACATTCAAATGCATCTGTGTGTGCCTTGATGCTGACTAAGTGTGGGTTCTTACGTTAACAAAATGTTAATTATAACGTGTGACTGGTTGACAGTGAAAGCACATGGCTTCCAGCGCCAATGGCGAGTCCAGTTGCTGGAGCACGGCATGGTTAATGTGGCTTTGCCTTTCTGTGAACTCACATCTAAGTCTCCGTGGCTTGACAAGACTTTGAGAAAATGAGGAGGGATTCCAGGATTGACACAAGCCACCTGGCTCTTCCTGATAAAGGGTCTCTTGAAATGGGGCCTAACACCTGTGTCTGTTGTCTCAACCCTCCTAACTCTTTGTGCCACGCTTTGGCTACCTCTGACCTCAGCTTCTCTCTTCATCTCCTGGACTCCAAGCTTTTAGGAGCAGCTAAAGAGCCTGCATCTCTTTCCCACCCCCAGTGGACAGAATCCAAGCGTATACATAGGAATCACGCACTGGGTGTTCATTGAATGATTGAATAAAAACAGTACTGCATCCCCCTATCATTGAATATAGCAAAGCCTTATTGCAGGTGTTGATTTCATCCTGTCTTTCTAGGCAGCACGTATATTCTGGTTTCACTTGGTGTCATACCCCCAGGATGAACACAGTGCCTGGCCCGTGGTAGATGCTTAATAAGTGTTTGTGTTGTGAATGAATGAAGGAGTGAATAAATGCGTAAACCATGGAGTGGCTCCATAAATATTTAATGTTCCCGGCTAAATAAAACATTTGCCATCTGATGACTTGGGTAACTCGGGGTATATCCATCAGCTCATTAAGTGTATGGCAAAGAATCGGTCATTAAACTTGTCTGCTTATAAAATACAATTTGAGGGCTGTAATAAACGCAGAATTATGCATGCATGAAATAAAACTTTGGTTGTCGGCTTTCTGTAACGACTCTGTCCCTCTGAGTTCCATCCTGACTTGGGGCCCTTTTCTTCAAAGTCTGTTTCTTTCATTCCCTATCTCCCCGCCTCGCCCCTCCTAAGGGGCTGACCAGTCAGTCAATGCCAACATACTTTTTGGTAAATGTTTTTCACAGAAAGAAAAATAACAATAAAGCATGAACTGATGCGTGACTCATTGCATAGACACAATTCAGGCTTTATTTTATAAAGCAGAGAAAGCACCAGGGGCTTGTCAGAAATAAACATCAGGACGTTACCAAGTGTTGGCAAGGATGCGAACCCTTGTACGTTGCTGCTGAGAATACAAAATGCTGAAACTCCTTTGGAAATCTGTTTGTAGAGTTTATGAAAATGAACCTTATACCTTCACTGGAACCCAGCAATTCTATTCCTAGGAATATATTGCTGCAACACATGGGTGCCTATGTCCAAAAAATACATACATGTGATGTTTAGAAAATATTGAGTTATCCTAGTCAAAAAATGGATGGGCTCTGTCCATACAACAGGATACTATATAGCAATTTAAAAAACCAGCTACTGGTGCAACAGTACTGTCCACTTCTAAGTAGTCTGGAAGAATCTCGCAGATATTTTGTTGAGTGAAGGAAACCAGATGTGAAAGAGTTCATTTATAGATGAAGTTCAAAAACAGGCAAAACTCATCAATGGGTTCACCAGGAAGGAATACATGGGAGCTTTCTGGGGAGTGGGAATGTTTTCTATCTTGCTCTGAGGGGTGGGAACACAGGTAACCTGGATCATCGAGCTGTATACTTAAGATTAGCACACTCTACGTCTTTGCTGTGGGTATCTTCCTCAACTTAAAAAAAAAAAAACGGCAACCAACGTCAGGATTTTCTCACCATACCAAGATTGCTTGACTTCTTTATTCATTGCGACACTCTTCTTCTTATTTCTTTTTAAATATCCCTGAACAGCTTTGGTTGTATTTCCAAGTATTACATTAATGAAATCAGTTCAATTACTCTGGCGTTTGTGATGTGGACCTGCTAGCTGAGAAGGCAGTTGTCGCAGAACAGCCATGAGCTTAGACTCAGAAGCCACGTGAGCTGGGTTCACACCCCAGCTTTGCCATGTATTAGCTGCGTGACCTTGGGCATGACACCTTAACCTCTTTGAGCCTCGGTCTGTTATCTAGGAAGTGGAAATAAGCATGACCTCAAAAGGATGACAAGAGAAAATGTATGGAAAAGTGGTTAGCTCAGTGCTTGGCACAGAATAAAGGGTGACCGGTCACCGCATCGGTAGAATTAGAAGTGGTGCTTGTACTAGTATACAGAGCGATTGCAAAGGCAGTAAAGGAATCACTAGAATCACACTGGGCTGTCCAGACCATACCCAGAGCCGCAGGCATCACAGCAAGAGGGACGTGATTGCTGTGAGTGCTAATGATACCGTGGCCATGTCACGTCAGCATGGAAACCTTCAAGTCTGGCTTGGAAAAGGGGGAATGTGGCCTGCAAGACATTTGCTCCTGGATCTGGAACACCCCATACTTAAGGCAGGACGTTTACCCATGTCCCTGGTATCACCAGACCCCAAAATAAAGACAGATGTGCTGTGCCCCGGTCTGCACCCCAGCCTGCGGTTCGCTGGGCAGATGGATCATATAATTCTCTGTAATGATGCTCTCTCGGCAGCTGCCACAGGACAGTGTGTGATTACTGTGTATAAAAAGGAAACCAGGGGTTAAAACTTGGTGGAACCCGCTTCTGGTTAGATCCTTTACGTCCGTAATTACTTTCCGTCACCACACTGGAGTGTGTCTGGTTGTTCCTAATGGGAAGAGTGATTTGCTGTGGCGTCCGCATGGAGATGGCTGTGTGACTCATAGGTTGGGGCCCAGCTCAGGGAACGGAGCGTGGCCGAGTCCTGACTTGGGCTGATTCAGCCTGAGATGTTCCCACTCTCCCTGGCAAAGCCTTTAGCACTCAGAGAAAATAAGGGCCGTGAACTCAATCAGCACAAAGAAGATAGGCTGATAATTCTGCCAGCAAGTCCTACCGTTGTCAACAGCAATGGAAGCCGCCGTTTGTGTAGCATGCACTACACACTAAGCGTTTACGTGCAATGTCATGATGACCTCACACCTCTTCTGTCTGTCTAGGCACCATTCATCCCCATTTTAAAGATGATGAAATGCAGGGTTATAGGAATGAAGTCACGCTTGCAGGCAACACAGCCAGAAGTCAAATTCTGTGATGCCTGACTCCACAGTCTGGGCTTCCTTAGTAGAACCTGGTGGAATCTTTGAGAGTCTAAACTTCTATTGGATATGACGGGGCTCTGTACTCAGGATGTCCTCAGCGATGATCAGGGTGCTCTCCTCAAAGGACCTGTGTCTGGGTTGGACCAGCTTTCCCAATCCTACACGCCAGCTCTCAATCCCTAACTTAAATGTCACATGCATTCAGGCAGGGGCTATAAGTTCATGGCAGCTCCTGGCTCTTTGCAAGAGTGCTGAGCACCAAAGAGCAATTCTCAGGAAAACTGAGATTCAGAATAACTCAGCTTTTGCAGGTTAAATTTCACTCATATCCTCAGATTCCTAGAAGATCCCCAGATGAAAAGAAGAGATATGAGACCTCATGTTGGCTCCACCAGAACACAAATGCACATCTCAGTGCATGGAAGTGCCATGTTGGTTTGACACTGAGACAGAATCCTGCGGCTCTGACAACAGAAGACAATAAATCAAAGCAGCTACAACTGCCTGCTGTGCCTAGAACACAGGATGTATTCAATGAAGTATAGTGATTGCTTTCGTTGTTATCCTGTAAAAAAGCTAAGTGTCAGTTTCCACCTTCTGTAAATGAGCCAAGAGACTTCTTAAAAGGATTCAACTTCTAGACAAGATTCGAACTCCCAAGAGAGTCCCACATGTCACCGTTTTGCATGGAGGGGAGAGTTCTGCACTGTCCACGGGCTGCTGGTTCTCCCAGACCAAGCTGAAGCCCACTTCTCCCACAGAATCCTGGGGACAGTGTGTCTTCCAACCACAGGACAGAAGCAAGCTCTTGAGGATGGTATGGAAGACTGGACGTAGGGAGCAAACGCACAAGCATTTGCTTAAGGGGAACTTCTGCCTAACTCGTGATGGAGTTTATTCCTTCCCACCCACTCTGAGGCTGTCGGGACCCCCGGTGCTTGGCTGATGCAGGGGTGTTCTCCACCAAACCATCTCTAGGGCAATTGGATGTGGACCCATGCAAACAAGCTGTGTGCAGAGGGTGCTGCAGTCGCCTGGGATTGTAGCAGTGGTGTATCGAGAGGCATTTGAAGCAGAACAAATGGCAGGCAGGGGTGTGTTGCAGTCACATCTCCCAGATTTACATCTGCTTGGAATATTTTTAGCCCAACACATTTCTTGTCACTGAAACTGAGTGGGAGCTGTCACATACAATTCCAGATAGGGCCGGGCTTGACTCTGTTTCCTATTTTTCAGCAGCTAAAGGCCCACACTTCAAGATTCATTTGGGTGATTATGGGAAAGATGAAGTCATTACAGATTTCATCACCGGGAAGGCCTGCCATGTCTGGTAAGTGATTTGATATTTACATAGATCAGGCTTGGAAAAATAATGAACTCTCAGGAAATATGCAGTGGACACACCTCCCTAAGTCACAGAGAAGAAAATGCTTAATGCAAGGGAAGGAACTAAGGTAGTGTTTTCCCAAAATGTGTTCTGTGGAGGCTCAAATCTAGATATTTTCTATGAAAAGAAGTTTCTGTTATCAAATAATGAATATGTATGGTAGCCCCATGGTAGAGGTCCCCAAATCGCATCAGAAAACAAAAGGCTCTGAAGTCCAGCAGTCATGAAATTGTTGTGCGAAGATTTCCTATGAGACTTTTTTTTTTTTTTTTTTTTTTTTTGAGGAACACCTATTACTTGGGATGTCTTCTAGGAAACACCGGCCAAGAAAATGTCTTGTGTTGTTGCAGAGGTCCAGGAAAACATTCCCTCCCAGTCTGCAAGTCATCAGAGATGGCTCCCAAACAAAAGTTCTGCTGAATAAATTCTACCTGCTGAAAACTAGTTCACACGGATTTCCAGGGAAAGGGCTAAGAGGCTGGCGTCAAATCACCTGCAAAAATAAAAGAGCTCCCATTTGTGGGTATATATCTAAAAGAATTGAAATCAGTGGTCCGAAGAGATATCTACACAGGCATGTTCATTGCAGCATTATTCACATTAGCCAAGATAGAGAATCAACCTAATCAGTCAATGGATGGATGGATAAAGAAAATGTTGTCTATATATACAATGGAATGCTACATAGCCTTTAAAAAGAAGGGAGGTCTGTCATTTGCAATAACACAGAGGAACCTGGAGGATATTAGGCTAAGTGAAATAAGCCAGGTGTAGAAAGATAAATAAGGATCTCACTTATATGTGAAATCTAAAAAAGTTGAACTCATAGAAGTAGAGAGTAGAATGTTGGTTAGCAGAAGTGGAGGATGGTGGGAAAGGAGAAATGTTGATCAAAGGCTCTAAAGTCTCAGTTACTCAGGAGGAATGAGCTCTGGTGATCCGTTGCACAGAATGGTGACTATAATCGTAACAATGCATTGTGTACTTCAAAATTGCTAAGAGTAGATTTTAAATGTTTTCACCACACACACACACACACAAAGAAATAAGTAAATGAGGTGCTAGATTTGTTAACCAGCCTCATTTAATCATTTTGCAATGTAGATATACATCCAAACAGCCATCATATCCCATAAATATGTACAGTTATTATGTGTCAGTTAAAAACAATATTTTAAAATAAATTTTAAAAAATAAAACAGAAGTTGTGGACTTTATTGTCATTGCTGTTCAAGTTAAGATCTCAGAAAGTTAAGTCAAAACTCTAGGTAGGAGACCATCTGTGACCTTAGTAAAGAAAGTTCTAAGCAGGGCATTAGTCACTCACCTAGGCTCTCAAGTTAGAAAAATAAGTTTCTAAGTCCTTTTTTCCTTCTTAACAGCAGTGTGACCTTAGGCAACTTTCTTAACCCCCTACAACCTTCCCATCCTAACCTTTAAAAATGAGAAAAATACAATATTACAACAGCATCTATGTTTTGATTCTAGGGAGGATAAAATAAGACCGCAGATGTAAAGCTCTGGGCTTGTTACAAGCATCCAACAATACAAATTGGCTATTAGGACAATTTGCCACTGTTGTTATTCTCCAGTTTTGCCGGAGCGATCGGCACTGAAACCCTTTAAACACTGAAACTTCATTATTTCATTCCAGGGCAACGAAGGTGGTGGCAGCCTGACGGAGGGGGCGAGGGACCGCAAGACGCAGCAGGGGGGGTGGCAGCCCAGGAGAAGGCAGGCCAAGGGGCTGGGACGTGTTCTAGATCAAGACAGGAGAACGCAGAAGCATCCCTGAGGCTTCACAGCCACACAAGAAAGAAAAGGACGTGATTCCTGCCAAAACCAACTTGTAAAACATTGCCATGAAATGCCACCGGGCTACCTACGAAATGCCGAGTGTATCGTCGGGGAAACGGAGAAACAGCTCTGCAAGTGGATTGCTTCATTTTTCTCTTGCCCTTCTAGTTCAGCTTTTTTTTTTTTTTTTTTTCATCTTTTAGAAAAATATTGCTGCCATCTGGGCCTACAAGTTTTTCGAGGACAGGCAGCCTCTCTCTTACTTACACTGCATGGGGCCCTGGTACCCAAGCCTGAGAAGAGGGGCACGCACCACCTGCTCAGCATCCACAGGGGTGCATGAATGGGCGCTGGGGGACAAGCGAGGCTTGACTTGCACATCAGTGCTCCAGGGCTGCCACAGCGAATGGCCACAAACGGGTGCCTTAACACAAGAGGTGGGAATCAAGTGTCAGCAGAGGGGCAGTCCGCACCTGCCTCTCACAGCTTTCTGTGCCCCTGGCTTTCCTCAGCTTCTGGCAGCCTCTCTCCCATCCCTGCCTCTGTCTTCGCGTGGCCTCCTTGCCTCCTGTGTCCCTCTTCTTCCAAGGACGCTATCACTGTATGTAGTGTCTACCCAAATCCAACAGGATCTCACCTTGAGATCCTAAACACCTTATATCTGTAAAGACCCTATTTCCAACTAAGGTCACCTTCTGAGTTTCCAGGGGGACATGCATTTTGCGGGGACAGTGTTCAACCCACTACAGCTTGGGAGCCCAAGGTAGGAGCGACTGAGGGCGTTTAGGATATGCCAAAAGAGAGAGAGCAGAATGGTGGTCAGATATGCACAATAATAACTTGAAGAATTGATTCAATGTAGTTTCTAGGCCCAGCCCCAGAAGATTTGGCATCACTGGTGTAGACCGGGGCCTGAGAATCTGCATCTAGCAAGCAAGGTGACCCGTTTCTTGGGAATTGTACTCTACCTAGCACCCTAAGATCACATCCAAAGTAGGGTGACCAGCTGTCTCAGTTTGCACACAGAAAGTCCCTTATCCTGAGAAAACAGGGGGAACTGATCACCCCTCACTCAGGCTGGCACATGGTGGACCCTTGAGAAATATTAGGGGAATGAATGAATACAGCTCCTAGTGGACACCCAGTGTGGATTGGCAGGCAGGGCTTCCCTGCAGGGACAGATTCGAGGAAAACTTCAAGGGCTAACTCAGAGGGACAGCTTCTCCTGCTGCCCCGAGGAGCTGGTCACAGCCCTGGAAAAAGTGATGCCTCATCATGTCCCCATTTGTGCTTACACATGCAGGAGACACTCGTCCTTAATGCGACAGGAAAGGAGGAGAAGGCAGGAGTAAATCTTTTCTGTCATGATGGCCCTTCCTCCCTCCCCCTGCCCCCCGTCCTTTCCCCAAACCCTCCGTCCTCCCCTCCCGCTGCCACAGAGGCTGAACCACTCAGTGGGAGTTGCAGGCGGGACCCCAGCATTGGGAGACTGGATCTTGCCCGTGCTCTGCCCCTGACCCACTGGTGACTCTCCTTGGCAAATCCATGGCCCTCTTGGGACTGAGAAATGGAACTGAGAATCTAGGGTCTTTGGGTTCCTTTCCTGTCTCCCTCACAAGCCCGGCCTGAGCTACCCGCATGTGGACAGGACTCTGTGAACCCAGCAAGGCCGGGATAACGGAACACAGTTCTCCCGAACATCCATCCATGCATGCATCCTCCACCTACTCCACGGTGGCCCCACGTCCCTGTTCAGAGCCACGCTGGCACCAGGCTCCCAGAATCTTACCAGTTCAGAACTTTGGCCTGTGAGAGAGACAAGAAGGAAACAATCACATGCATGAGGATACAGTTATAATCGTTACAGCCATGGCATGTGCTGCAAAGAAAAGAAGAGGGTCTTGTTGGACCACATCCCATGGGGATGTGGCCCAGGTGTGGGGTTTGTGGAAGGTTTCGCTGAGGAAAGAGCACCCGGTGAGGTCCAAAGGTTGAGCTGGAGTTAGCCAGACGGAGAAAGAGAGGAACAGCAGTCTAAGACAAGGGAACAGTGTGTACAAACACGTTTTTACAAAGGGCAGCAAAACTTTCCATTAATAATACATCAAATTTTCTTCTCTTTTTCCTCTTACTCCTCCTCCCTCCCTGTTTTTTTCTCTCTCCTCTTCTCCTCCGTCTCATTCTAATGCCTTTCTTGTTTTTCTTCTACTGTGGTTAATACATATTAATCTGCTTGCTGTTGGTGTTGTTAAACAGATATCATTGCTGGACCCTCCATTCACCTAAGTGCCGTGGTGGACTCTCCTTCCAAATTTCCATCTAAATATGCCCCAGCATAAACCTTGGCATTCAGTGGTGTGGAAAAAAAAAATACAAGGCCACAAAAAATTCCTCATTGGGATGCAAATCACCCAAAACCACAATTACTGGTACCAACCTTGCACCAGTTTCCAAGCCCTTTGGGGGCTCCTGGCAGACCCTGGGGTCTTCAGGTGAGCAACGCGGCCACCGTTGGATCGGTTCCATTTGCAGATTTGGTAAAGAGCTGGGAAGATATTTCCCCGGGAGTAGGAACAAGTGGCAACCTTCCAGAAGAAATAGCTCTTTTCACGACGTTCGCTCTGATTTGTGCTACGTTAAAATAAACCTTCGGCGTCAGCTTCTGGTGCGAGCCTTAGGACTCTTCTAAATGTGTCGCCTTCGCAAAGACATTTTCAGCGTTAATCAACGGGGCGCCATGGATTTGACACTCCGGTATTGGAGCACAGGTTTTGCAGTTATTTATTTACCGAGAGGGAGACAGAACAGTGGTTCCCATTTGCCACTCCTAAATTTATTGTCAGTCCTTCTGTGTGGTGTAAAATTGTTAGTCATCTTCAACAGCTCTCAGAAATAAGCATTCCAAATATATTCGCCTACTGTACAAAGATGTGCTGATGCCACTCCTTGCAATTTTGCCAGAGAGGATGGGAAAGAGTAGATCTAACTGGTAGGAAATGAATCTTGGGAAGAAAATTAAAAAAAAAAAAAGCTGGGGCCTTTGTAAAGCCTATGAAATAGCAGGAATGGCAAAGGTGCCACGCGGCATGGCCCACTTAAAAATGCCTGGGTGAATCATTGCAGGCGAAGGGGAGGGGAGAGGCAGTGTTCCGGGATTATCACAGAGGGGAACAGCAAGAGCATGCACTTTCTGTGCAGGATGGTCCCAACCAACAGCCGGCCAAAGGCCCACCACTTCTTCCATCCATGTTCACTACCCAGCAACTCTCCACACCCCTCTCTGCTCTGCCAAAATGAAAGGAAATGTTCTGACATTGCCTAGAGAATTAGAATTGTGTAAACTCAGGCCATCTGGAAGTCCCCAAACCTTTCTGCCCAGTGGAAGAAACTGCACCAAAAGCGAACAGGAAGCACAACACCAGTTTCCAACCATTTCAACACCCAAGACAATGGTGTGCTGAGACAGAGTGTTCCGGATCTCAGGAGCTGATGGCCCAGATCTCGTCCCAACTCAGCACTCAGCGACCTCACACTGGCAGTGTGAAATTGGCTGTGATGGGAGTGTTTACACCATGGTAATTGGCAATTGCTACCAATCAGGACTTAACTTTTTTTTTTTTTCAGGAAGCTAATTTGTCAGCACACTCATGCCTAACATCCACAGTTACCATTCCCTATGCCCAGACTGCATATCCATGTATTCATTCATTTAATTCATATTTACTGAGCCCTTATTTCATTCACGCCAGAACTCTGGGATAGGAAATCCAGTCTCCATTTCGTACACGCAAAAACTGAAGTTCAGGCAAGTGAGCCGACTTGTTCAGAAACACGCATTTACCAACCCTCTGCCGGGTACCGGGGACCTGGGGTGAGGAAGACAGACAAGGGCCCTGCCCTCATGGAGTTTACACAGCCTCCACTTTAAAATTGGCATTTATTATATACCGATTCATTTTCCATGTTAAAAAATGCCAGTGAGGCAGGTAAAGCTGCCCATCAGAACTTCGCATCAGTTGAAAGAAACAACGTGGTCACAATGAACTAATGTCCTCTTGCAAAAAGCAAAGCCATTTTACATGACACTGGGGGAGGGGGACATAAGATGTCTTATTGCATGTTTGATTTTCATTCCTATTGCCTGTCACCAAAAAGAGTCCTAGATAAACCCTTGGAGTAGGACTCCCGGGTCCCACTTTATATAAGAGAAATCTGAAGAGGTGAATCGGCAGAGAGAAGGTCATACCTTTAAGAGGTCGGATAGTAATGGAGATTGACACCAGAGACCCCACACATACACACAGGACTACACTTTCCCAGGTGCTTTGTAAATAGGGAAGTGCTTTATGAAGCCACCACTGATTGCCCTGATAATGACATGTGGGTGGAGCTATTACTACCACAGAAAAGCATAAGATCTTCTACTGCCCAACCTGATCCTGGACTTAGCTGTCTGGAAGAAAGAACCCGTGTTAAATCTTTTGGTATCGCGGCACCCGGATCAGCCCTCCATGTGGTCTCCTGGGGCGGTGGGGAGGGGACAGGAAGAGGAGCAGAAAGCTAGGACGTTCCATGCGGGCCAATGCTAGGCGGTGTCTGAGATGATAAGCAGACGGAGATGCCACCGTCTCCCCTGCTCCGGCATCGGGCCTCGGCCAACGTCAGACCCACCAGGAGACCCCGCACCAGACAAGAGCAGCAGCCGCTGGACATCGAGGGCTTTTCTGCCCGTCCACATGCTCAACCGCTCTTCCCAGCAAGACAGAATGTTCCCGTCTGTAATTATTTACTTTTTTTAAAGAAAGCCACGCGGGTCATTAGAGTTGTGCCGAAGCTGGCC
Source organism: Lepilemur ruficaudatus (assembly GCA_963574885.1). Lineage (NCBI taxonomy): Eukaryota > Metazoa > Chordata > Mammalia > Primates > Lepilemuridae > Lepilemur > Lepilemur ruficaudatus. The sequence goes on from CAUYRT010076400.1 coordinate 20,210, forward strand.
GCGTTCAGAAACTCCACAAATGATAACAAATGTTTTTTATTTTATTTCATTTTATTTTCCAAACCATATGGACTTGCCAGCTCAATGCATCACTGCTTGTTTATGCTAGAACAGCTGTCGGCACCCTGACAATGCTATAGTATCGCTGGAGTGCAGACTGCCAAACCACAGTATAAGGAAATCATCTCACAAATCAAAAAAAAAAAGAAAAGAAAAGAAAACCCCACTTCAAGTCAGATTCCAACTGTGAACTTCTGCAAGAAAGAGGGTTGGGCGTGTGTGTTTGGAGGGAGGGGTGTGGAATCCTATAAATAGTCTTACAATTCAGTATTGTTTTAACCAAGATAAAGTGTGACTCGTCCGGTTAATCACAACTAGTATTTGACCTTTACAGAGGTACAGTTTATGTTTCATTGCCAAGTGCAACTTAGTGTTTTCTTTTTTTAATTACTAAACTATGATTCAGAAGTCAGCCGCAAGAACACAGTTTAGAAACCTGATTCCCTATAGGTTTTAGGCACATTTTATGTATTTATTTGTTTTGACCATGAAAAAACAACCACTCATGACAGGGGTAACCAGCCAAAGACACACATCTCGGCCTGGTGTCCTAGAATCACCCGAAATTTTTATTACATTCAGTTGACCAAGTCCAGCCCCTGCGTCCTGCATAGAGCGGAGTGAGGTAAGTAGAAGACCTAACCACAAAGAAAAGCCTTTCAGTTGGAAAGAACAAATAGGATGCTGTACTTCTGTTTGGCCTCTGTGAGCCAAAATTCTACCTGCTGGAAATTCCTTTATTGTCCATATATTATCCTGCAAACAGCTTGGAGGGAATTAGAAAGGACGAGAAAGAGAAGTCACAGGCACAGCCCCCCAGTGCAGGGGGTGCTATGTATCACCTCATTCGATCACTGACCTCAAGGAGGTGGATGAGATTATGCCCATTTTACAGATGCAGGAACTGAGGCTCAGACTGGAGAAGTAACTTGTCTAGGGTTGGTATGGGTTGAAATATGTCCTCCAAGGTGGATGTTGAAGTCCTAACCCCTAGTACCTGTGAATGTGACCTTATTTGGGGATGGGGGTCTTTGTAGATATAATTATGATGCAAGTTAAGATAAGATCAGACTGGACTAGGGTGAGCCCTTAATCTAATATGACTGGTGTCATATTAGAGAAGAGACACACACAGAGAGGCAAATGTCATGTGAAGACACAGACATGCACACAAAGAAGAGGATGTAAGTACATGTGATGAGAACACCACCCGACAACGGAGGCAGAGAACGGAGCTCTGTGTCTGCAAGCCCAGGGATTGTTGGCAACTACCAGAAGCTAAGAGAAAGGTGTAGGACAGACTCTCTGGAAGCTTCCAAGAGAACATGGCCCTGCTGACACCTTGATTTCAGACTTCTGGCCTCTACAACTGTGAGAGAATAAATTCCTGCTGTTTTAAACCACCATGTTTGTGGTAATTTGTCACCGCAGCCCTGGGAGATTAATACAAGGGTTACGATGGTTTGGACACCTTACAAAGGTATGGCTAGATATCTTTTACTCCACGTGAGGAGAAGCACTCTCTATGCAGGAATTTCAGCACATTTCAAAGAATTCCAAAGATGAAGGAGAAATATGCAACAGGTAACTGAAGAATTGGGGAGCAACCTCAGTCCATTTATGACTCATGTATCGAATGCCTTGTGCATGCCACAGGTTCAACCAGGTGCTGAGGATTCAGAGATAAGTCAGCCATGGTCCCTGCCTTGGATAGCTTAGGGTTCAGTCTATAATGGGTAGACACTACTGGAATTGCCATTGGTGGATTTTACAATGTAGAGAGGCCCTGGGGGCATCTTCACCCAGGAGCTGGCCTCTGCAGTAGACTTCAAAGGATGAACACGATAGTGAATGATGAGGAAGGCACAGAAAGTTTACGAGCAAAGGGAACTCTTTGAGCAAAGGCCTAAAAGGAGAGGGTTGCCAATGTTAGCCAATGAAAATACAGGATGCCCAGCTAAATTTGAATTTCAGATAAATGATGAATAATTTTTCAGTGTAAGGATGTTTTATGCAACAGTTGGGACATGACTTACACTGAAACATTATTCATTGCTTATCTGAAATTCAAATTTAATTGGGCATGCCATATTTTCTCTGGCAACCCTATTGAAGCATTAACAGGAGAATCATGTCCTGAGAACCCCTGAGGTTCCCGGGGTTCCATATAACATGAACAAAGAGAAAGCTGAGCAAACAGCTTGCAGGAAAAGAATCTGAAACCTTAGGTAGAAACCAAGTCTTGAAAGAGTTTATATACCATGCAATGGTAATACAAAGACAACGCTGTATTTAAGAACCTAAACTCTGGTGTTAGACTGGCTGGGTTGGAATCTCACCTTCACTGTTTACTCATGATATGACCTGGAGTCTCAGTTTATTCATCTGTAAATCAGTGATAAACTAGTATCCAATTCAGAGCATTGCTATGGTGACTAAATGAATTGGTACACAGTAAGCACTCAGCCCATGTTAACTGTCACTATTGCTACTGGACCGATGCCCATCTATAAGAGCAGGAAATAAATCCTCTTATCCAAATCCAGATTCCATTATAAATTGTAAAACAAATATTGGGAGCAGCTACTGTGTGCTTGGGATACAAATGTATATGATGAATTCCTTGCTCTTCAGAGGTACAAATGTGTTGGAATCCAAATTACATGAAATTATAGCTATGGCAGTAGGGTAATTTTTTTTTTTTTAATGTAGAGCCAGGGTCTCACTCTGTCACCCAGGCTGAAGTGCAGTGGTGCAATCATAGCTCACTATAACCCCAAACTCTTGGGCTCAAGCGATCCTCCTGCCTCAACCTCCCAAGTAGCTGGGACTACAGGTGCACAGTACTGTCCTCAGCTAGGATAAATTATTTTTCAAGTACTTATTATCAGTTACTATTTGTTGAACACATTCTGTCAAATATAATGCAATTTATCAATTCTGACAAGTTCTTTATAAAATTATCTGGTTTAATTCTCATAAAAATCCAATAATGTTTGTATCATTATCCCCAGTTTATGGATGAAACATCCAAGAATGATACAGGAGATAGTAGGGGCTTGGATGCCAAACCTCAGTGCAGGCTGGAGCTGGAGATGTCTGTTTAGAATAAGGAATGTTTAAAGCAATACTTGATGGGTCTGTGGGATCAGAATCAGGTGACAGGAGCGGGTGGCAATAGAGAAACAACTTCAAGTGAAGATCCCTGGCAGTTATGTCCACACTGGGGAGGTCAGGGAGCATTGAGGAAAAAGGTTAATGGACACAGAAGCCACGTGTTGGCAAAGAGAAGCCTGAAGCCTTTGCAGGAAGGCTGCAAATGCAGGCTGTGCATGCAGTTTCTGTGGCTCTGGTGACCTGCAGCAGTTTTACAGAGAGACAGACAGAGAGGATGCCCAAGCTCATTCTGAGTGACGATCTGGAGCCAAATTGCTGTGTCTAGACTCATCCCTGGGTAGTGGCTTTCTCAGGTTGATTTATTTCTCTGGAACCAGTCTGGCCAGTTTGGGTGCTCCCGATGGACTCATTTAGCCACACCTGGGGGATCCCAAGCCTTGATATGTCTATGTGTCCTTCTCTTCTCTCCAGGGACATGACTTCATCTAAGCACCAACATGGGCCATTTTAATAATGTGTCCCATCATCTCATTTGGCAAGAAAAATCCTGCCAAGGAGAAACCCCACCCCAGTTTGGGGGACTCCAGGAAAGGGATTTAAGGAAGGAAGAATCATTTTGCTCACAGGAGAAATTCTTTGAGTCTCTTCAAAGGCAAAATGGTTTAAGAGGGGAAGAGAGTTTTTGAAGTCTTAACATTCACTTAGCAAATAAGGTTTATTCCTCATTGTGTGTGGCAGTTCTGGTTTCTTCTTGGGTTTAATACTTAAATGAATTAGTGCAAATACTTAAATCTTCATGCTATTCGAGTGTTCAATTTTATGTTATTTTATTGAATATCTATTTTATGCCAGGTACTATGTTAGCCTTCTATATCTTCTTTGAGCATTTATACACTATCTCATTTAATCCTAATGGCATCAAATGTTACCATCCCTATTTTACAGATGAGGAAACTAAGGTTCATAGAAATTAAAGGACTTTTCCGTGGTTAACTAGCTGGTAAGTGACAGAGCACAGGCCTTGAATACAGATCTCTTGACTTTAACCCATATCTTTTTACTAAGTTACCTTTCCAAAGGATTCAAAGAAGAAGAATGTTCTTTATTTTCTGGATGACACAAGAACAGACCGATGGTCTGGTCATTTATTGGCTTAGAGAGAGAGAAAACCCTCTCAAAATATCCTGCTCTCCTGAGACTTACTAGCTGACAGATTCTTCCTGAAATTTTCCTATGGACAAACACACAACACACACACGCACACAACTGAGGCTGTAACAACATCCTCACTCTTGGAAAAAGGCCCCAGCATCAACTAGAAATTGGGGCTGCCAATCTTTTAACCCTTTGACCTGAGAAAATGTGGTGGGTAAAAATCCTGGCAGTGTATTTCAGGTAGTGATGTTAACAGGTACCTCTCACTCTACATAGTAATTGCTTTTCTAGAAGTTGCATGTAAATTGATTCTGGGTTAATCCAATGTGATTTTAAATTCACCTGCAGAACTTTTGTTGAAAGCAGTTCTGCAGCATCTCGGTTTATAAAATGAATAGTCCTTTTGTAATTTATCCATTTACAAATTGTGATTTTTTTAACCATGATTATAAGAAAGCTGTGACCACCTATCTGCTAGAGGGATCGATCTTTTTTTATTCTTTTCCTCCTTGGAAGCATCCCTAACTTAAAGTTGATCAATCCCAGAACATTAGAAGATGTAAATCTTTCAAGTCTCTATCAGATGCTTCACATAAACTCTTTTTTAAAATTCTCCTCTAGTTAGGTATATATATATTCCAAGCTCTTGGGTCTCAGTTTTCTCATCTAAAAAATTGGACTAAATATTCTTTTCATTAACTTCTATTTCTGTCAAATGTTCTCACATCTTCCAGGCTCTGTAAGATAGAGTTTATGGATATAGAAGTCTAGTGTTAAACTAGAAATGATGAAGAGACTCCTTCATAAAAAAATGACAAATTTTAACTAGGAAGGAAAAATGAAAATAAACAGATTAGTGAAGCCACTTGGTTTGCAGAATTTTTATTATTCAGACCAGAATGTCAAGCTGTGTGTAATTCACTCATTAGAGTCCTTACTGAGGACTGTAGCTACACCCAGAGAAGAGCAAGGACTCCATGGGAATAGCAGCCATTAAAACATCATCTCCGTTCATGATAAAAGCTCTCGACAAATTAGGTGTAAAAGCAATGTACCTCAACATGATGAAGTCCATCTGTGACAAGCCCATAGCTAACATCATGCTCAATGGTGAAAAATGAGAAGCTCTTCCTCTAAGATCAGGAACAAGACAAAAATGCCCACCCTCACCACTTCCATTCAATATACTCTATCGAATGGTATATTGAATACAGTGCTGAAAGTCCTAGCCAGAACAGTTAGGCAAGGGAAAGAAATAGAGGGTATCCAAATCACAAAGAAAGAAGTAAAGTTGTCTCTGGTTACAGAGAGGAAATAATCCAGTGATGGTGGTGTTGATGGGGATGATGGTGATAGTGATGGTGATGGTGATGGTGGGGCTGATGATGGTGATGGTGATGATGGTGGTGGTGATGGTGATGATGGTGGTGGTGATGGTGATGGTGAGGATGATGATGGTGATCGTGATGATGGTGATGGTGATGGTGGGGATGATGATGGTGATGATGGTGGTGATGGTGGTGATGATGGTGATGGTGGTGGTGATGGTAATGTTGATGGTGGTGATAATGATGATGCTGGTGATGATGGTGGTGGTGGTGCTGATGGTAGTGGTGAAGAAAGTGGTGATGGAAGCTGTTATTGTGATATCCTTGGAACTAAGACATACACTCATTCACTGCTCTTATAACCCCTAGCTCCTCTCAACCTCTAGCCAGCATCCTCTCTTGGTGTCTCCATACCAAGGAACTATCAACCTGATGTAAGTCTATCTTACCAACTCCCTTTCTCCATAGCCTTCTTTCCAAATCTAATTCTCCAACCTCAGGCCTATCTCACCTGCCCCACTGAATCCAAACACTCACCTAGTAGCCCTATATCTCTGCCATGCAGCATGGTTTTTTCTCCTTCTTCCTTTGATCTTTTGGGATGACTACATTTATTCCATCATCATTGACTTCAGACCTTCCTTCTGCGGATACCATCACATTATAGCAGTTGTCATCCTTAAACTGGTCTCCAAGATTATTTGCCATGTGATGTTTCCCTGGAATAAACCTTAAAGTGGTTGCATGTTCTTTCCTTCCGAAGCTTGACGTCTGGCTTAAAGGCCTTATGTATCTCCTGGAAGGTCTTCTCCCTAGCCTCAGGAGGCATCTAGACTGGCTTTCTCCACCTACCCGAATATTGCACCAGGCAACTATTACTGCATTACACATCCTCCTTCATGCTTTCTCTTCTAAACAAATAGCTGAACCAGAGAATCCTAGCTCCTCCAGCACATCTAAAATGTCCTTCCCACTTTTTCTATTAACCAAAGTTTCTCTGGTCTTAAGTCTCCTAATATGTCATGAGTTTATACCAATAATCTATAAATCTGGGTCCTAGCATGTACAACTCTTAACAGTCTCTGTACCATAAGCTTACACATAAAGGACGCCCATCACCCAGAAATCACTTTTAAGAAAGCTTGTTGGAATGACAAAAATTTATTGGGTGACTGAATCAGCAAACACTGATCAGTGCTATAGACCTAGCACAATGAGCGGCATCTATTGGATAGTCAATCCATACCTGTTGAATGAAGGAAGGAAAATGCGGAATTCAGAAAGAATTTCTCCTTGAGATGATCAGAAAAATAATCACAAAGGAGATGAGGGGATTTGCTTTTGGTCTTGAAGGGTGGCTAGAATTTGGATTGCCAAAGGAAACAGACAAGGTGATAGGATCATTGAGGAAGAATAAATAGGGGGTGTGGGTGGAGTTAAGAAGCCAAGCCTCATCCTTTTTCATGAGAATATCTCAAAATACAGTCTTATCCTTCTCCTCTTCCTCCACCTCGTCTTCCTCCTCCTCCTTCTTAGTCTTCCTCTTGGATAATGACTCTTTTCATTTTTAACCAACTCATGCCAAGGCCACTGACTTGTAGGAGGCGTCTGGAGTGAGTGAGGCAGCTCTAGCTATTCCCCTGTGGTTTCTCACGATCCACTGTGACTCACCCCTCACCGGTCTGGCCCACGTGCATGAACACCCCCAGTGTCCATCATCAGTACTCCACATTTCCATGGTCTCTGGCCCAATCAGAATGGTGACTAACACCCTCCTGCTGGGGCCAGGTAGTGGCCCCTTGTGGTTCCTATCACATTGCTAAGCTCCTCAACAACACAGATGCCCTGGCTGAGAACACTTCCCTTTGCAGGCTGAGGGAGCAGGAGGAAGGAAGCAGACCTGGCCTCGACACTCAGCAAGGCCCTAAGGAAAGAGCTTTACTGTGCAGTCAGACCACACCTATGCAACCTATACTGCTGAATTACAAATCTGTCTCCCCAACGAGGCTTTACATTTCTTAAAGGCAAGGACTCTGTCTTATTCAACTCTGTCTTCCCACAGCACCTAACACATGATTTGAAAACAGTAAATATTTATAAGAACAAATTGGTGACAGCTTTACCCCAAAGGCTGGCCTGAAATGAGTCATAATCAAGGGTGCTGAGGACAATACAGTATTTGAGAGAACAAGCTTTGGAGTCAGAGGGGCTGGGGGTAATGTTCTGATCCCGACCTGTTGCATGACATTGACCTTGACAAGTTCTAAATGTCAGTTGCCTCATCCATACAGAAAACACAGCAGAACCTACCTCACAGGGTCAGATGAGGATTAAATGAGGCAATATGCTTAAAATGCCAAATAGCACCTAGCATATATCAGATAGGTAGTAAATATTCCCCACAGTTATTTCCCCTTGGCTTAAATATAGTATATAGAGTATAATCCAGACATACCCTTACTAAGGGTCACTCACCTTGTCTACCTTCACAAAGAGGCTGAAGACCAAGGTGACCTCAGGTGACAGACCCAGCAGAAGCAGAGTTCCCGAACCATGATCCCGAGACCTCGCCGATGAGCGTATACAATACATGGAGACGAGATCTGGAAAAATAAGAAAATTAGTCCCCACTTAAATTACCTTCACACAGCATTAATCACAATGGATGCAGCACGAGGTCTATTTTTACACCAACATTAGAGGTCAGAGCAGTAGAGATTTTGAATTTTTTTTCTCCTCCTTCTCCTATTACTCAGGACTCAAACGCGGAATAGATGAGCCGTTGGTTTGCTGACTGGATATTTTAGGCAAAGTCATGAGGCACTGACTTTTCTCTCCCCAGGACAAAAGAAGGTGATGTTTTGCCGACCACCTGGCCAATTTGGCTGCTCTTGACCGTCGATCCGGATAATGTGGTCAACAAAATAGACTGGGGGCTCCTGTGTGATCTACTTTGGCTCCTGGATTTCCCTATACAGGCTGTCTCCATGGATCAGATATAATCGAATAATGTCTGAAATTCTGCTTCTGACGGGCCCTGTAGGCCATTTCTTTATGACATGACCAAATTGGCCATAGCGCATTCAATTTGTTTTAATGGCCAACACAGATGCAATTAAGCGGATTGACTGTGCCGCGGTCCAAATTGTCCATTAAGAAGGTGGCCGAAATAACTGGACCACACGCATGCACGTACCCCTCATCCACTTATTTTGGGATGTCTAGACTTGGCTGTGCCATTCATTTTCTTAAAACCCCTGTTAACTAGTTCCATTTAAGGTTGACACTACAGTGTTCCCTAGAATGAAACAATGCAGGTTTGGAAAAATAAAGAGGGATTTTTTTTTTTTAAGGATGATCCTGAACCATCTGATCTGGGAAAGGTAATAGGAAGAAAGGACCTCACTTGAGCTCTGAAGATTTACAAGGATGTGCAAAATTAAATGCATTGGTGCAGATTGCTACTAATACTCGTTTGATGGAGAAGGATTGATGTTTTCACATTAGCAGCCCCTAGGTCGTGATCTGTCTGTATAATATGTACCTTCCTTGGAATAGTTGACAATTTGGCTTCATCCGCTTCGACTTTGCTAATTCAGTCTGTGAAGAATAACTACTCTTGCAGGGATTTTAACGATGAGAAAGACATGCATTATATTATTGAATATACTTGATCTTGGAGTACCTGGGTGTGGTTAGATACATGCATTTGATTCTTTTGTACAACCATCAGAGACATTGCATTTATCAGGCAGGAGTAGAATATGTCTGCTAAGATGTTTCCAGCTAGAAGTTTACCAGGAGAGGACCGGTTATCGCTAACAGAATTAGGCAAACATGAATGAAATGAAACCTCCACTCTCTTCAACTTTCATGTTAAGCCTGTTTAAAATCCCTATTTTCCATTTCAATGGGCACTTTCTTTTATAGATGTGGCTTCAGTCGTCACTGGGCAAAATCAAAAGAGAGAAGCATCAAAATAGAGTCACTAGCAAATAAATGAATACATCTCATCTTCCTTCCAAGCAATACATTTCTCCTACCATTTGCTAACATTACCAATATCTGCAATGGATACTATCTTTTTTTTTTTTTTACTTTGAAAATATATAATTACAGTCACATTTTATTCTCTGGGGCTCCTTCTAAATGACGTGTGGCTATCAAGTGACTGATGCCAAAAGCACAGAAAACCTGAGTGACTTATCAAGGTCACATGCTTACTACTGGCAAATAGAAGAACCGGAGCTGCTGGCTCAGAGGCGGATCCCCCACCTGGGAAGCTGCACAGGTGAAGGTAAGGAATGGCCTGCAGTCACACTGCCTACTCTCGAGTATCTCACGGCCCTGGAGGAGGAAATGTCATCTCAACCACTCCACCCCCAATGTTTCCATTCTTCTGAGTCCAAGCAATTTTCTTAGAGGCAAAAAAGCATCATGGTTAAAAGTGACATAATCTGGATTTGAATCCAGCCTTCACCATTCATGAGCCACCTCTTGGATCCTCATTTTCCTTGGATGTAAACTAAAGATAACAATAGTATCTACTCATGGGGTTGTTCTATATTCACTGCTGACGGAGAGTGTGAGTTCTCGCCTGCTTTCCAGTCTATGCTGGTTGGACCACTATGAGTACTTAGCATTCAGTAAACACCTGTTGAATGAATAAATGAGGAATAAACAAGATGAAAATGTCAAATGCCTGGCATATGGTCATAAATCTCAAGCATTCATTATTAGTAATAACAGTAATGGATTCTATCAGAAAGATGGAGCCTTAATTTCTTCACCTCTAAAACAGGCTAAATAATAATTGCTCTCTTACAGTTGTTGGAACTATTTTAGAAAAATCTGTGCAGGTGCCTGATATGCTCTTGGTGCTGCAGAGGTATTGTTACTGGTGGTTGTGGTGGTGATATTTAAAAGACTTAAGACTCTTCCAAAACTTTGCATACCTGCAGAAATTGAAAAAGGCTATTAGTGCCCCTAGGTGCTCACCATGTGCCAGAAGTTTTATATTCAACACAATGTAGAAAATATTTATGTTCCTATTTTGCAGGCTGTGAAAACTGAGGCTCAGCCCCAAGCAAAGTCATGGCTGGCGAGACGTGAGTGCCATTCTGCTTTTCTCTGAAGTCTGCCATTTTTTCCGACTGTGTGTTCCTCGGCTAGTTACTGTCACCCCTCCCCACTTTGGAGCAAATTGTTCCCTAGAAATTAATTCAAGAGTGACCTCTGAGAGTGAAGGGCCATGTGGGAACATTCTAGCAGCTCCCCCATTGGTTTGAGGATGTGGCAAGTCCTGGTGTCCCACATAGCAGGCACATAGCAGGGATGCAGTAGGTATCTACTGAATGATGAATGGATCCCTCTTCAATGGAGAGGGTCCAAGGTGCCATGTTCTCAAGCCCTTGTCACCTGCTGTGGGCCCCAGACGAACCCCCCCTAGAAGCTCCATGGGAACACAAAGACCACAGTGGATCTTTGTCATGATATCACTACCAGAAACAATTTTTGGGGACATATATTTTCTCCCAACTTAAAGAGAAACATTAGTTTCATAGCCCTAAGTCAATACCTCCCCTTCTGCCCTCCCACTCAGCCCCCCAATATCCCATTCAACAGGCTCCCAATCATTTGTAATCCACAGCAAATTTAATAACACCCATGAAACATGAACCACCTCACCAGCCCTCTTTTTTCTTAGAGTGGCACAGTTAAGCCAGATGATGAAGCTCTTTAAAAAGAAAGAAAACACTAAAAAATATTGATTTTCTACAGAGCCATAATATTAAATGTATCATTCCAAACTGAAGTGGGGACTCATTTAGAAGAGATGCATAAATCTAAAACCACCCGAGTGCAGTGACATTTTTTTTCTGAAAAGCTGAACAAAAAATTATATATATGGAAGCTTGTCTATCATTAAATTACTCAGTTTAGATTTCCACTAATAAAATAAAAGGGCTTGTTACTATATTTGGCAAGTCACTCCCATTATTAATTTGTTAGATAAATGGCTTCTATATCTTGAAACTTTAAATGAAATGGAATTCACTAATCCTAATGGCTTTGCCTTCTACTGGAATTTTTTCCCATTAGTTCAGCATGCTTTTTTTTTTCCCCCTTCTCTTTTCCACTTGAAAAGAGAAACCTTCTTCAACTGAAACCCTGAGGGTATACTTCATGGGTTTATTAATTATCAGGTATTCATTCAAAGGGGTTAATTAAGCAATAACTTTCTGTTGGCTGCAGTATACAAAGAATAAAAGGCTTGACTTCACCTGCTGATTAAGTACCCAGTGACCGCACATTCATGTTCCTCCCTGTAGTTGGGTGACATAAAAATCTTTGACCAGTTCTGGTCTTGGGTTGCAAGGCCACTCAGGAGGACAATTAAAGCCAGTTTGCATTTACTACTCAAGCCACATTGACATCACCCAAAAAGAGAAGGAACTCGTACTTCTTAAGGGTTCTGAGAGAAAATTTCGTCCCTAGCATCTTCACGAATAACCACCATTCTTCCTTTTTAGCCTACAGCTTAAACATTAGCATTTTTTTTTTCATTTCAGCCAGTGTCTCAAGACACCCGGCCCACCCCTGTTTTTTTGTTTTTGTTTTTTTACTATGGTCTCAAAAAGTCTGTGGCATGCTTTTGAGAAACACAAGGTAAAGAATGATTTTCTTCCTCCTCTCCAGGGAGTTCGGCAGAATTAAAACAAGTCGACATGATAACATCACAGACTGGGCAGGGTTGATGGTGGTTTACAAGCCAATCTTGGAATTTTTAGTGGTAATTTTTTAAATTTCAAGATTCATCTACTCAGAGGCTGTAGTTCCCCAAATCAAAGTAGGAATAGGGGTAAGACACTGGGTGCCGTGGCTCACACCTGTAATCCCAGCACTTTGGGAGGCTGATGCGGGAGGATTTCTTGAGGCCAGGAGTTCAAAACCACCTTACCCTATCTCAACAAAAATAAAAAAATTGATAGGGCCTGTTGGCTCACACTTGTAGTCCCAGCTACTCAGGAGGCTGAGGCAGGAGGATCTTTTGAGCCCAGGAGTTCAGAGTTGTAGCAAGCTATGATGGTGCCACTGCATACTAACCTGGGCAACAGAGTGAGATCTTGTCTCAAAAAAATAATAAAATGTTGCTATGAGATTGAATAAGATGTGTGTAGAATTCTTGGCACAAGATTCATTCTACTAAGCGTCTGATAAATGCCAGCAGTTGCTATCTTTATTACATCACCCCTGCCAACTTAGCCATCTTTTCCTTAGCAAAATACTCCCTATTTTTTCCTTTTTCTTTCTTTCTTTTTTTTCTTTTGGTAGGTACGTAAGTGTTCTTTTTTATTATTATTATTATTTCCATAGGTTTAGGGGGTACAACTGGTTTTTTGTTACATGGGTGTATCATATAATGGGAAACTCTGGGCTTTTAACAGGAGTGTAAGAAGATACGAGAGCTAAATATAAAGTGGGATCCTGGAACGGAGAAAGAACATTAGATGAAAATTAGATAAATAAATAAATAAAGGACTTCAGTTCATGATAGTGTATTGATACTAGCTCACTGACTGGAACAAATGTATCCCACTAATGTGAAATGTTAATAAGGGAAGCTGCACACATGGGGTGGGAGAGGGGAAACATGGGATCTCTGTACTATCTGCTCAGTCTTTCTGTAAATCTAAAACTGTTTCTAAAGTCGTGCCTTACTGGCAATATGCCAAGCTCCCACTGCCATGAGAGGGGAGACCCCAGCTGGGACGATGCATTAAGATGAGCATTTGGGAGGATGGTTTTCTGCATGTCCCCTCCCTGGGACTGTCCACAGGCTACCCTGGAACCCATTTGGCCAGTAGGGTGCCTTTGCTATTGGAAGTCCCCAGAGCAAATCTGGGTTCTTTCTGATGAACAGGTCCTTCTTGGGGCACTGTTAGGGACTCAGTGAATCCATGGCTACCAGAGTCAAGCTTTGTTCAAAGTCTGTGTCCTTTGGCCACAGTTCCTTACTTCTAACTGGGTTGGAGAGGTGAGAAAAGAGGCTACATCCATTTATGCATTCAAGTATCCTAAAAATATTTATTAGGTGGTTACCCTGTGCCAGGCTTTCTGTTCGAGCAGATGCCTGGCTTCGGGAAGCTTACAATCTCCTGGAGAACAGGGAAGGGGCCGTGCTACAAGGTAACACCAAAGTTCTGGTCTATAAAATGTTCCAAGAGAATAATCTTGGAAAGGCATGAGGGGACCATATATCCCCACAAGAACCAAGGACAAAGTTCTAGAAGGTTGACGTTCATTTATGAGCTCACGGTGGGGAACAGACCTGGGCGCCACGCCCCCCCCGCCCCGAGCCTGCCACCCCCTCTGTGGTTGCCTTAGCCCAGGCTTACCGGGGAAGAAGCAAGCCTCAATTCAGCATGTGGGAGAACAAAAGGGAAGCAGTTGTGATCCAGAGACTACAAATGCTTTTCTTAAGCAACCACAAGGGACAGGCTCTTTGGTGAGCACACTCACCTCACCAGCTGGCTGGGGCTCCTCAGCTGCTTCCAATCAAACCTTGCACCACTGAATTGGTGCCTCCCACACGCTCAGCAAGATTCTGCTGAGTGGGAGGGAAAGAAAAAAAAAACTCATTTGCTCCATACCTAGAAAGTGTGCTCTTGGGGTTGGGAGGGCAGGATCCAAAACCAACAAGCACCAGAAAGAGGCAACGGGAAACCAAAGACAGCACCCTATTCCCCGCCATGTGTTTTGTTTTAAGTTTATGGTGTTGGAATCAAGGCAAGGAGGGAAACTGGTTCTTCAAGTCTGTGTGGGCAGAGAAAGGCAGGAAAGGGGTGGAAGCAGAGATGGGGGAGCTGGTTGGGGAGAGATGAGAGGGAGCGGGAAAGAAATGACGACAACTGAAGATATTTGCAAAGATAACAAGATGCTAAAATGCAATTTATAATCATTAATGTTATTTTGCAATTTGAACTTTGCTTAATTTCAACCATGGAGAAAAACAAAGACTGAATTCATTTATTTACATATAAATATGAATGTCATACATATGAAGTCATTCATTTATGTGAATGCATGCCTTCATAGGTGTATACATAAATGCACATACATAAATTATAGACACACATATACATGAATAGGAACTTTGGAAAACATACGTTAGTAGAAATTTAAAAATATATCATCAATATCGTACCTCCTTAAATTCAATAGGTTTCCTTTTAAAGAAATAACCCTTGGAACAACTGTTTTTCCATGAAGAGGTGGGGTTTCAATGAGGAATGAGACAATGCCTAATGATATGGTTGAGTATGCTGCTGTTTGGTTTTAACAGCTCACTGTCCTCACACCCACAATAAAATACAGCTCCTGAGTTTAACCTACAACCCTAGAAACAGAAGGTCCTTTTGGGCTCTGGGACAACGTTTGCTGGATTGGACACCTCCAAATGGTGCACAGGCATCGAGGGAAATGCAAAAACACCCAACTTTGCTGAGGACGCTCAGTGGCACGTAGGGCTGCACACCTAGCCATGTCCTGGAGCCACCAGACTTGTTCACACCTGCTTGTCATTGCAAGACACGGAGTAGGCAGATCTGCTGCTATAAGACACTTACGTAAAAGGAAAGGCAAAACTCCACTGTGGAACACACCTTTTATGTCGTGCCCTGTCCCAAGCCATTCCAGACAGCAGAGGTGTAAGAAGACCGGAGTTCAAGAAAAGGTTTAGTTGTCATCCTGTCCTCCTTACCCCACACTAAATCACGTTGACATGAAGGTAAAGCCCAGCAACTCTCTTATAAATGCAAATAAAAATGACCACTTAGATTATATACCTCCTGCCGTCCGATGCTTCTTCCAAGCCCTACGATTAAAACCCTCCGAGAGTCAATTTGCACATGGAGAAAACAGGGTGACATCGCAGCTCACAGGGAAGTGCAAGGTTGAGAGAGATGTAAGTCTTGTAAGACGTCTGATGGCAACTGACTCACCCCACCGTGTGAGCTCCCCTTCCTTTTCCTCTTTGTAGGCTGCACGGCCCTGCTCCGACAACACTCTTCTCTCGACAAAACTCAGTTTGGCAGCCTGTGAAATTGCTGGTATTTGGATTGGGATGATGGGCATGGAGAAAATGAAATCACAGGCACCTGAAGTAAAACCAGGAGCTCAGGAGTCATCTTGCAAAGGGAAGTTTGATCTGGAAAATTGCTCCTTACTTTTCACATTTCCCCTGTATAAAAGCACCACCAGACAGGATTTGAACATTGGATCTGCTGAGGTTGAAAGTGCCTTAGGGATGGAACTGGACTAGGAATACTGGACCGTGAAAACTTCCAGGGAATGGAGCAGAGTGTGGACGAAGGGAGGAAGGAAAGTGCTGCCCTCTCCTTGGGTTGGGATGGAAGGCTGCCTCCCAAGTCCAGTCTTTGCCCAGGAGTGACTGGAATTCGTGTGTTCTTACAGCCAACGGTTAACGGTTGGAAATCCATCCTCAAAACTTGGTCAGCAAGCTATAATTTTCCCTCCCGAAGATTGCCCCATTGTGTAGGGAATTTTGCTTGCTTGTTTGTTTGTTTATTTGTTTTAATTCTGATGAGATGCTAAAAATACTGTGGACTCATTGTTGGCAAGGGCAGCTAAGTGTTTCTAAATCAGGATTTCAATGGATTTTGCAGCCGTTACATGTACGCTTTCTCTGAGAAAGAATAAGTATGATGAAAAAGGCCGGGATGCACATATACTATCCTGTTGGTTTTATTTTTCTTCAGTCAAGACTTTACCCAGGCATTCAAGCCAGCCACAGGCATTTTAAATATTGCAGGATCCCAATGTGTCTGTATTATTATCCATCACGACGTCCCTAGCCCCTCTGTTAAAGTGTTTCATAGTATATAACACATGACCAATAAATCTGGACTCTGCCTATTTCTCTCTTTCTCTCTACACTACTCAAAACTCTATGTCCTAGCAAATGCACAGATTATGCCAGATGAGCCTGGTTTTAGGCAGCTACTAGGCTGACCCCGGCTTCTTGCTCACAGTCTGTTCTTAAATAACCCGTCAGAGTGCTCGCTCCGCATTCCTGCAGAGCACGCAAGTTGTGGGAGCATTTCCAGACTCCTTATGATCACAACACTCACCCGCGATGCTTACTCAACCCACAGCTTCCCAAGTCCTCCCTGTGGATCTCAGCTTCCATTGCACATTAGATTCACCTGGGGAGCTCTTCAAACTCCTGATGACCAAGCCATCTTTCAGCCCAAGCCCATCAGGAACTTGGGGTGTGGGATCCAGGCATCTGTAGTTTTAACTCTCCCCAGGTGATTCCTGTGTGCCGCCAAGTCCCACTGCAGAGACTGTGATTCAGCAGGTCTGCTCTGGGACCTCCTGGTGATTCTTGTCACCGTGGAGCAGTTTTGGAAATACTGGGCTATGGTCCAGGTGCCATATCAGGCACTGTTTTCTAAAAGGCTGGTCAATTTCTCACAAGACCTGTCAGTCCAAACTCACGCTCCTGGGCACAGTTCAGTGGTCCAGCGGCAGCTCCCCATGTCAAGTTTGATGAATCACGTTCTCTCACCTAGTTTACTGGAAGGGGAGTCACTTGGTTGCAGGTGCTATCTTTTGTAAGAACTTGAAAAGTCGGTTCCAGTGGCCATGTTTATCCCATTGCATGGCAGTGAAGTTGGAAAAAGGAGAAAGGGAAAACCTGGGGCAGACCCACTGAGAGAGGAGAAGAGGTCATGAGAAGAAAGAGAGAAGGAGAAGAAGAGATGTCTTTAGGTTCTGGAAGATTCCGTCCTTTCCTTGTTCCAAACCCTCAATTAGGTCCAGGTGCCTACTCTACCCATGGGTTCATGAGATACTCTTTAATTCTTTATTTTTTTTTACGTATTTCTATATATTTCTTTGTATTTTCAAGATCAAGTGGGTTTTTCTTTCTTGCAACTCAAAGATGCCTAAGACACAAATTCCATGATACACGAGACCCCCCAACAGCAGGCTAGAGTCTGAAAACGCAGAGACTGGAAGGAACTATATGCTGCAAAAATTCTTATTCCTACTCCATTTGCTGAGTCCATTCTGTCAGACCATCCACCATCTTTCCCAAGCCTCAACATTTAGAGAATGAAGACAGACAATGATATAGGATATAGTTCTGGGATGTAAGTTTCAGAATTCTTTCTCCCAGGTATAGAGGGATTTTATCTTCTGCCTTCCCCAGAGCCTTATTAGGTCATCTTTCTGAATTATATATTTAGGTATCAATTGATTTAACCTCATAAACTGTGTTGATTATATAGACACACAAATCTCATTTTGACGATGTCTTCTAATGCATTTCTAGGCAGGCAATTTCAGCTTGGAATGCTTTTTTTTAAATGCTTGTGTTTCTTTACTTTTTATAATACTGTCAAATAAATTGGTACTTGGGTTAGTTTCTTAGGGCTGTCATAACAAAGTACAACAAACTAGGTGGCCTAAAATAACAGACATGTATTCTCTCATGGTTCTGGAGACCGGCAGTGTGAAGTTAAGGTGTGCACAGAATCAATTGCTTCTGGAGGCTCCCAAGGGACAATTTGTTTCGTGACTCTCTCTCTCCTAGCTTCTGGTGGCTGCCTAATTCCCTGGCATTCTTGGCTGGTTGAGGCATCACTCCAAATTCTGCCTGTCGTCACATCGCTGCCCCTCCATCATCTCCTCTTCCTCTTCTTATAAGAACAGTCATCACTGGAGTTAGAACACACCCTAATTCCAGGATCATCTCATCTTGAGATCTTTAACTTAATTATATCTGTAAAGGCCCAAATATTTCCAAATAAAGTCACCGTCACAGGGTCTGGGGGTTAGGATTTGGACATATATCTTTTGCGAGATCCTACAGTACTACCAGTCTATGTTTACCAGTTGTGATGTTTGTACAGTTGTAAGTTTTGAATCCCACTGCACTGTCTTCACGCGCTGAGCAGAAGCCTGGGGTGGTCATTGGGCATCACAATGGCTGCCTACTAGTTGCCAGTTTCACATAGGATCAAATGATTTGATCAATGAACTCATTTGCTAATCTTTTTTTTTTTTTTCTGAAACACCAAGCAAATCATTAGACTTATATTTTGGCTGGACCGAGATGTTTAGTGAACATCCAATAAACTCTAAGTTGATCCACAATTTCAAAGTGAAGCAGCACACCGTCACCATAAAGCCCACAAAAAAATTGATGCAAAACTGAGTCAAGGGTAGCTAAGGACCCAAAGTTGGCTCAATGGTGACCACAATAATCAGCTTCTGTTGGGCAGGAATAGACTCATTTGTTTATATTGTCATTAAAATGAGCCACTATGGAGCCATAATGATTTAAATTGTTTACTTTTGCTATTCCGGGATTAGGAAGAACTGAGTTCACCTCTTGGCTAATCCATTTGCAAATTGAGGGACCTTGGGCAAGTTACTCTTTGACTCTTTGCCTCACTTTCCCCATCTGTTAAATGGAAATAATACTGCCTACATTCTCTCTATATTATGCAGAAGATTCAATTAAATGAGACAATGGTGTGGGCAAACCACAGGCAAACACCAAGCACTAATGCATGTTGGTAACCTTCCCCTGGGAGCCCATGCTGTTATTCATTAAGTCAGTGACCTGTCCTCACGTGAGCTGATTATGTTGTGTTTCATGGTATTTTTCTGTTCATACAGAAATGAAAGCAAGAAAGAGCACTGAGACGGAAGTCAAGAGAAGTGGATTCTAACCCAAAGTGGGATTCTAACCCAAGTGGATTCTATCTCCATTCCCTAGCTGTGTGACCTGCAGTAACTCAGTTTACTTTTCTGGATCTCAGTTTCCTTAAATACCTAATAAAGTGCTCCAAAGTTTGGAGGTGGCTCCAAAGCCATCTCAGAGTCCCTGACAAGCCTCACAGTGCATGATTTGCCTCCTGGTTTGTAAAATAAGTGTCAGAGAAACACTCAGACTTCTTTTTTTCATGGATCTCAGACTTTCATACCATTGGTGACTCACCGATAATCTCTTAACTCAGAGTAAAATCAGCACAACCGAGAGAATAAGACTAGGCGTATCTTTGCCAGAAAAGAAGATTCGGGTTTGAGGCTAAAACAGTTGCAAGAATATATGGTGTTTCTGCCAGGCCCAGGGGAGAGTGTCCTCAAGGCTCATCCCCTCCCAGAGCCGCTGGCGCCACACCAACCTTACTCTCTCGTGGGCCGGTGTTTACGGCTACTCCAAAACCTCCCAAGTACGTATTTCATAAAAGCAGGGCCTGTCCAAATCCCCTGTAATGTCTCCAAAGGGAAAGAATACAGTCCATAATCAAGGCTGTATCTGTGTGTTGTAAATTCCCCAATTCCCTGTTCCCTCTCGGGGCTCTCGCACACACATGCATGCGCGCACACATACACACATAAACACAGCCATAAATATATACACTCCCATTTAATAGACTGTGGATTCAAATTACAGTTACAGCGCAATAAAACTATCTGCAGGGTGTGTGCAGAAGCCGAAAAGCATGTGTGTATGTGTGTGTGTGTGTGTGTGTGTGTGAGATCTCCCTCTGTTTCTTTCTAATGAGGACACTTGTGCTGGCATTTAAGCCCATCCAGACCATCTCATCTCAAGATCCTTAACTTAATCATACCTACAAAACCCCATTTTCCAAACAATCACAGGTTCTGGAGATTAGGAGATAGACGTATCTTTAAGAGTTATCAGCTCACCACATCTGGGTTTATAGATAAATAACTGACGTCGACAGCCACTGATGTGTGCCATTTGGATTTCACTTCAGGAAAGAACTTGCCCATCAACATGAAGATGTGCTGTTAGCTGACAGCCTCCAGCTGCAGCACCTTCAGGATGTGCCACATCGTTTGAGCTGAAGCCACATTCTTCCCAGGCAGCCCCAAGCCAATAACTGAGTATGGCAGATATGCAAGGAGCTAGTCATTTGCTTAAGATCGGACCCCTCTACCAGCAGTCTTTATGCCAGAGCTCCCCTCTGGGTTAGCTGAGATTTAGTTCTTCCTACTTATTCTATCTTCCTTCTCCTTCTCCTTACCTGCCTATTCCTATTTCTTCTCCCTTTTATGTTTCACAGGGTCACCTCCATGAATCTCTTGCATTGCCAACTTGGGCTTGGCATCTTCTTCCTCAGGGATCCAAACTCAATCCATTGATGTTGAGAGTGGTCTAAATAGCAGACAGCAAAATGGACTTTTGGGATTAGGTTAGTTTTCCCTCTCCAGCTGGAAATGATGACCCCATGCCACAGTGACACAAGGTGGAGACCTATTTGCTAAACTTTTACCAGTGGTGACTCAGAAGAGTATTCTGGTGGAGGCAACTTTTGTGGCCAGTGCAGTAATTCAGGCAGTTGAGGGTTAACAATGCATGTAAGGACAATGGAATTGGCTGGTTATTATTAAGTCGTATTGATGCCATACAAAGAAGTACTGGGAAACTGAAGGCAGTTAACAAACATTTAAAAACTAAGAGTGAGAGCCAAAGGACCTCTCTGACAGCTTACAAAGAGGCCTTTATCTCCTGTAGTAAGAGAACAGACACAGCTGTGGAGCAAATTCAGGGTAGCCAAACTTCAAAGAAAATTGAATACTCAGCCAAGACAAGTCTGTTATACTTAAGATCAAGCTTTGTCTGGAAACTTGGGACCCTGAAACGTGGGATAGGGATGGATTCTCAAATACTTTGACTCTCAGAGCCTGCTGAGGTCACCTACTTCTCCCTATTAAGAAGTTAGTGTTTCCTCCACAAGGCCCCATTTTGAGTTAGTACTTCCCCTATGCAGAAAGACACTGCAGAGACCTCTCCCCTGATCTCCAATAGAAGCTTCCCCTACTTCTTACTTGGCTGCCAGATTGATAACTAGGGTTAAATCCCAGCATGATACAATTGGGTGCATGCCGGAAATGATAAAGGAAGAGAGATTACATCCTAAAGGAGCTGCAAAGATTAGCTAGGATGTACCAGGAGAAGCCATAAAATTGTATTTTGAGGATGCCTAATCAACTCCTATACAAGAAAGAGTTTATTAACTTAGGGGCACTCTCTCAAAACACAGGATTCAACACCATGGCAAGGACCTCAAAAGATGGAACAAACTCATTGGTAGGGTGGCTTTAAAAACTTGAAAAACTGATAGCCCATGCTGAGAGAATTGAGATGCATGAATCACCATAGCAGGCAGTGGAGAAAATAATTACAAAACTCAAGGAATTGGGCCATTCTGGGATGTATATACTATGTTGGGCCCATTCACAAAGACCATCAGAAATGCAGTGGGGAAAGGGACACCGACATCACTAAGAAATTCAGTGGTGGTCCTCTTTTGCAGGCCAGAGCTGACAAAAGGAGAAGCAATCACACAAATTGGTGTATTCATGGCAGCGGTGATAATGAGTCCCCGAAATAGTAGAGGTCAGGTAGTAGTACATAACTGCCCAGCAGAAGTCCCCCATAAGATGGACAATGTCTCAGTCAGCATTTTTTCATGAAAAAAAAAAAAAGATGGACAATGTCTACGTGGGATCGGCTCAGGTAGAACCAGCAGCATGTGTAAGCTGCATGAGGAGCAGTCCAGACTCCCATTTCAATTCTCCTCCTTTAGCCTACTGGTCATGCAGAGGGTCCCACATGACCAGTTTAAACAAGAGGAGAAAACCTGAGCCTCATTTATAAATGAGTTGACTCTGTTTGTGGGTAAAAGCTAAAAATAGATGGAGGCTGCATTGCAGTCCCATTTGGGGCTGAACTTGAATGACAGTGGTGAGAGAAGATCTGTACAATGACAGGAGCTTTGCTGGTACACCTGGTCATTTGCCTTGGGTGGAGGCAGAGGTGATCCAAGGTGAGAATATATATGGACTCACGGGTGGTAACAAGTGGCCTGGTAGGCTGGTCAAGGGCATAGAAGGCAAATTCTGGGAGATGGATGCAAAGAGTACTGGAGTAGAGGCAAGTGGATGGACGTGGGAATGGACATGAAGTATGAATTTTTGTATCACACGTTAATGCCCACTAGAAAACACCTACCACAGAAGAGGCAATAAGCAACCAAGTAGAGAAAATGGCTTGGCCAGTTGACATTAGCCACCTTCATCATCAATCAGTTGAGAACTGGAAAGGTGGACATATAAATGGAGTAGTTACCATGGCAGAGATGTAGGCAACGTGCGGGCCCAACAGCATGGACTTTTACTTACCAAGGCTGATCTAGGATTACCACTGAATGTCTCACTTGCCAACAATATCATGTTGAACCCATGATATGGCACTGTTCCTAGAGGGGACCAACTAGCCACATGATGGAAAGTTGACTACGTTGGACCCATTATGTTAGGGAAGGGCCAGTGATTCATTCTCTCGGGCATAAACACATTTCAAGTAAGGGCTTGTCTCTCCTGGCAGCTCCTTTCCTTCAGCACCATGATCTAGGGGCTTATAGTAGCTAATCTGCAGGCATGAAATCACACAAAACACAGCATCCAACCTACTTCACAGCAAAGGAAGAACAGTAGTGAGCCCACAACCATGGGATCCACTGGTCCTTTCATGCACGATGCCATCCAAAAAGCAACCAGCCTGCTAGAACCAGCTGGCTGGTGAAATAGCCTGCCAAGGCACAAGCTTAGAGGCAGTAGTCTGTAGCAAACCTTGAAGAAGCTGCTCCCCAGGTGTGTGGAGAAATGGATCTGCATGACACGAAGAGAGGACTATAGCAACCACGGAGGTGCACCTCTTGGATCTCCCTTCAAAAACTTTCTGGTCAGCAGCCCAGAGCGCAGATAGCTGACAGTCTTCAGCTGCAGCCCCTTCAAGATCCACTAAGTATCTGGGCTGAGCCCATGGTCCTCCTGGACAGTGACTCCCAGCCAGTGACTGAGTCACTGCTACTCGATGTAGAACTCTTCTATGGGACATCTTTATACTGGAGCTCCCTGTGGACTAGCCCAGATGTTCTCAGACCCGCACCGCAGTGCGTGGCTGTTCCCAGCCAACCTCTTTCTTTCCCCCTCCTTACCCAGGTGTCAGACCTGCACTGCAGCTGAAGACATTCTCTGCCTACTCTGACTCCCCTTTCTGTATATTTCACAGGCAGTTTTGACAGGTATCTTTCACAATATCGCTCTTGCTTTTCTAACTCCATTCCAGGATCTGCTTCCTGAAGGACCTAAATTGACACATATGATAATTAAATTTTTCTTGCCAAGCAATACAACAAAATTAACTTACATTTCCTACTCACCATCTCCCCACCAGCAGGCCTCTATGTAACACCATGCAATTGAAGTGCTCATTAATGACCTCAATTTGTATTATTAGCTACAGCACCTGTGTAATGCTCAGCGTCATTAATTCATTCATTCAACAATTATTTATTAAGTGTCTATTCTATTCTCGATACTCTTGTAGGCACTGAGAATGTAGCAGTAAACAAAACAGAAAAATTCCTCCTCTTTATGGAACTTACATTCTATTGAGGCAGACAATGAAAAAGACACATGATGAGAAAAAGGTGTATCTGTACTACATTGCCTACAGTATGACAGCACAAATGCTGGTCTCAGCTTTGTATTATTGATCAATATAAGAAAGAACCATGTGTAAACTCTCTGCTGCATTTTTTTAGGACAACTAGAATGGCAGGTTATTAGAGAAGACTTTTAAACGAAATTCAATGAAGGAAGAAAAACAAACCCTCTTCTGCATAATAAGAAGCCAAAAGTAGTGTGGGAATTGCCACAAGTATTCTTGTTGGAAAGGGGCAGAGGGAAATCACACACACACACA
>CAUYRT010076401.1:0-13421 GCA_963574885.1 Lepilemur ruficaudatus
GTGAATTGTGCTGTTATAAATATTTGAGTGCAGATCTCTTTTTTATAGACTGTCTTTTGTTCTTTTGGGTAGATGCTCAGTACTGGGATTGCTAGATCAAATGGTACTTCTACTTTTAGCTCTTTTTGGTATCTCCATTCAATGTTCCATAGACATTGTACTAGTTTGCAGTCCCACCAGCAGTATATGAGTGTTCCTCTCTCTCCGCATCCACGCCAACATTTATTGTTTTGGGACTTTTTGATAAAAGCCATTCTCACTGGAGGTAAGTGATATCTCATTGTGGTTTTGATTTGCATTTCCCTGATGATTAGAGATGTTCAGCATTTTTTCATATGTTTGTTGGCCATTAGTCTATCTTCTTTTGAAAAGTTTCTGTTCATGTCCTTTGCCCACTTTTTGATAGGGTGTTTGATTTTTTCTTGCTGACTTTCCTGAATTCTATGTAGATTCTAATTATCAGTCATTTATAGGATATGTAGCATGCAAATATTTTCTCCCATTCTGTAGGTTGTCTGTTTGTTCTCGTGATAGTTTCTTTGGCTGTGCAGAAGGTTTTTAATTTGATCAGGTCTCATTTATTTATTTTTGTTGTTGCTGTGATTGCTTTTGGGGTCTTCTTTACAACATAGGGCTAGAAGTCCTAGCCAGAACAGTCAGACAAGAGAAGGAAATCAAGTGCATCCAAATGGGGGAAGAAAAGGTCAAACTATTGCTCTTTGCTGATGATATGATCTTATATCTAGAAAACTTCAAAAATTCTGCCATGAGACTACTAGAACCGATAAACAAATTTGGCAAAGTCTCAGGTTACAAAATCAATGTACAGAAATCAGTAGCATTCCCACACCAACAACAGTCAAACTGAGAACCAAATCAAAGACTCAATACCCTTCACAATAACAACAAAGAAAATAAAATACCTAGGAATATATTTAACTAGGGAGGTGAACAACCTGTACAGGGAGAACTATGAAACACTGAGGAAGGAAATAGCAGAGGATTTCAACAGGTGGAAAACCATACCATGCTCATGGGTCTGTAGAATCAACATTATCAAAATGTCTATTAAACCTGAAGTGATCTACAGATTCAATGTAATCCCTATTAAAATGCTAACATTATTTTTTACAGATCTAGAAAAATTAATCCTATGCTTCATATGGAACCAGAGAAAAATAATCTTGATAACTACATTTATGTCTGATTCTTTTTCACCTACCCACATATTTTTTCACAGTAGCCAAAATCTCGACATATTTCTGTATTTACTTTTTCTGCTAAAATCTGTATTTTGTCAGAAGCATTATTGCCATTTAATTACATAATGTTCCTAATTATAAAGCTAATGAATGGATCATTCGTTCCTTTATTCATCAGATATATCTTCAGTGTTTACTTTATGCTAGGGTTTGCTATCAGTACTGAGTAGCACAGGCAGACCTTGCACACAGTTTTATTAAATGGAAACTAGCTTAATTGACTATTTCCACATGCTAGGCATTTAAGTTGTTTTTAAGTTTCCCTTAAAGGACCTTTTTGATATATAGATATTTTCCTTCCCTTATGTTATTTCCTTAGGCTAATATACCAGAAATGGAATTGCTTTCCAAGATGTGAGCATTATTTTTTTGGAGAGGGGATTCTTGATTTATAATTAAATGTTACACTGTTTCTATATCAAAATAGTTATTTGCTCACAAACAATGGTAACAATGATGCCACTGTTAAGTTAATAGGATGTTTAAGATCCTACTTTAAGAAATATAAAGACATTTAAGAAATATAAAAACTTTTATAATGATGTATAGGTTTTGTTGGCAGTAATTTGCTTGAATTATTTATGTTATATTAGCTATTATTATTTTCAAAATATTCTAATTAAAAAGATAACTTAATTATTAAAAAAGAAATTAAAGGGGATGGGCTTTCCTTGTGAATATTTAGAACTAATAAGATGAAGTTGATCAAATATAAGTGTAACATTATTTTTAGAAATGCTACTTAACCAAAGTCAGTGACATTATGGGAAATGGAGAAATGTTCATAGACAAAGAAACCTAAACTTTCACCAAGGCCTGGAAGACATTCTTTTAGAAATAATCCTGTATTTGCTAAAGTATGTAACAGATGATCTAAGAAGTCCGTTGCTTTCTGAACACTATAATAAAAAGATAATTTGTGTTTCCATTGTGGTACATAGGGATTTAAAAATGCGACATACGCCCATCACCTGCTCATTGGTGAAAGATTAAATCCTTATAAATATGCATATATACGTATGCATCAGACATTCCTTATAAATGCTTCTGAAGTGAGTGTCCGCCTTCTGATATAACCACCCCCAAAGCTTTATGGACATTCTTTCTAGCCATTCCTCTGGAGTATGGATGGCTTTGAACATATCAGTTACCTCTTTCAGCAGACAACTAAAAATGAATAAAAAACCACTTAAGGCAACAGCAGCTTTAATTTTTTAAAAAATACAAAATCAAATTAATAAGTCTGTTAGAACATTAGAAAAGGGCTGCAAAGAGTAGAACAGTTTTAAAACAAAACAAAAGCCAATCAAAAAGTACTAAATATCAAAGAGATAATTGATCATAGATTTTGTAGTACTTCTTTAACATGGAAAATTGGTCAATTTCATTCTTTATTAAATAGAGAAAAAGGACTAAGTATTAATACATTTTTTGACTTGAGTAATATTGGTTCTAAAACCAATCAAGATTTTTTTTTTTGTAAAATTTCAGTATTATCGATGTTACGAGACAGAGAAAGTAAGAGCGTTTAAGAGCAAATTTCAGCAGGAGAAAGTGCCTCCACAAAGATAGCATATAGAACATTAGCAGAGATAGGTAGATTAAACAATAAAGAAAATTATAAATTAGTATATTTTAGATGGCCTAATGTAATATGTTTAATTTGACCTCCAGCAATTTATTACCAAAATTTGCATAACCACTCAAAGATCTAGAAAGAGAACAAATCAAACCCAAGGTCATTAGAAGAAAAGGAATAATAAGGATCAGAGCAGAAATAAATGCAATGTAGTAGAAACTAGAAAAACAATAGAAAAGATCAGCAAAACTACGAATTACTTTTTGAAAAGGTAAAATCAACAAACCTTTAGTTAAAGTAAGGAAAAAAAGAGGACTCAAATAAATAAAATCAGAAATGAAAGGCGAGACATTGTAACTTATACCATGAAAATACAAAGGATTATAAATTACTATGAACAACTATACACCAATAAATCGAATAACCTATAAGAAATGAATGAATTCCTAGAAACATGTAACCCACCAAGACTAAATCAGGAAGAAATAGAAAATCTGTAACAGACCAATAAGTAAGGAGATGAAATCTCTGATAAAAAGTCTCTCCTCAGAGAAAATCCCAGAAACTGCTTGCTTCATTGCTGCATTCTATAAAGCATTTAAAGATGAACTAATACTAACCAACTCTCAAGGTCTTTAAAGAAAAGATGTGAAGAAAATACTTCTAAACTGATTTTATGAGCCAGTTTTACCTTGATACTAATGTCAGACGAGGACAAGAAATGAAATTACAGGCCAATACCCCTGATGAAGATAGATGCAAAATTTTTCAACAAAATGCTAGCAAACCAAATTCAATAGCACATTAAAAAGATAATTCACCATGAACAAGTGGAATTTACTCTAGGGATGCAAGCAGTGTTCAACATAAATAAATTAATAAATGTGGTACACGACAGTAACAGAATGAAGAACAAAAACCATATAGGTATCTCAGTAGATGAAGAAAAAGCATTTCATAAAATTCAACATTCTTTTATAATAAAAACTCTCAACAAATTAGGTATAGAAGGAATGCATCTTAACACTGCAGTCCCTAACTCCCAGGCCATGGCCTGGTATGGGTCGGTGGCCTTTTAGGAATCTGCTGTGCGTCACTGCCTGAGCTCCGCCTCCCTGCCCCTCATCTCCATCCCTTGGAAAAATTGTCTTCCATGAAACTTAGGAGCCAGCTGCACAGGAGGAGGTGAGTGGTGGGTGAATGAGGGAGGGAAGCTTCATCTGTATTTATAGCTGCTCCCCATTGTCTTCCATGAAACCGATCCCTGGTGCCAAAAAGTTTGGGGATGACTGCTAACACACTAAAGGTCACATATGACAAGTTCACAGCTAACATCAAACTAAATGGTGAAAAGCTGAAGGCTTTTCTTTTAAGATCTAGAAAAAGAAACAATATTCACTCTCACCCCTTTCATTGAATATAGTACTAGAAGTCTTAGCCAGAACAGTTAGGCAAGAAAAAGAAATAAAAGGCATCCAAATTGCTAAGGAAGATGTTAAATTGTCACTGTTTGCAAATGATGTGATTTCATATATAAAAAACTCTAAAAACTTAACCAAAAAGCTGCTAGAACTAATAAATTCAGTAAATTTGCATGATACAAAATCAGCCTTCAAAAATTAGTAGAATTTCTATATATTAACAACAAACTAGAAAAGAAATCAATAAAACAATCCTTTTTACTATAGGTGCAAAGAAACAAAATGCAGATGGTCCCTGAGTTACAATGGTTCAACTTAACAAATTTTTGATTTTATGATGGTGCGAAAGTGATATGTATTCAGTAGAAACTGTACTTCAAGTACCCAACAAGCATTCCATCTTTTACTTTTAGTATAGTATTCAATAAATTACATGAGATATTCAACATTTTATTATAAAATAGGCTTCATGTTAAGTGATTTTGCTCAACTATAGGCTAATGTTAGTGTTTGAGCATGTTTAAGGTAGATTAGGCTAAGGTATGATGTTTTTAGTAGGCTAGGTGTATTAAATGCATTTCAATTTATTATATTTTCAACTTATGATGGGTTTATTGGGATGTGACCCATCTTAAGACAAGGAATATCTATTCTTAGGAATAAATTTGACCAAGGAGGTGAAAGATCTTTACACTGAAAACTAAAAAACATTGATGAAATAAATTGAAGAAGATACAAATAAAAAGAAAGAATTCTGTGTTCCTGGATTGAAAAACAATATTGTTAAAATGTTCATGCTACCCAAAGTCATTGAGAAATTCAATGAAATTCCTATCAAAATTCCAGCAATATTTTTACAGAAACATAAGAAAATCCTAAAATTTATACAGAGCCACAAAAAGCCACAAATAGCCAAAGCAATTTTGAGCAAGAACAAAACTAGCCACACTACCTGACTTCAAAATATACTACAAAGCTATAGTAATCAAAAAAGCCTAATATTGGCATAAAAACATACACACAGACAAATGGAACAGAATAGAGAGCCCAGAAATAAATCCATACCTTTATACTCAATTGATTTTTGACAACAATAACAAGAACACACAAACTGTCTGAGACAATAAATATATTATTTCATGTATCGGGACATTTAGGACAGTTCTCCACAACAAAGAATCCACTTGTCAACTCCTCAAGGACTCAGAACTCAAGCTATGTCTTTCAAAACTACGTTTTTCTTTAGATTGAAGCCAGATGGCTATATCAGTTCCAGGCATCACATCAATACACAAAGATGTGAAGACTAAGAAGAGAGTCAGAATTTGGTCATATACTCATTCTAGAGCCATTGGAATTACCCTTAGACCTGTGTCTCAAGAGGAGAGGGTGTCTGATTCCCACCCCACAGCCCCGCCTACCAGTAGACATTTATCAGGATCTGGACATATTTGTGGTTGTCACAATTGGTGGTGGTGGGATACTGTGTGCCATTTCCATCTGGTGTGTGTGTAGGCCAAGGATGCTGCTAAGCATTTTACTAGGTATAGGACAGCCTCCCTGCTCCTGTTGCCCACCCAAACAAAAAATTATCAAGTACCAAATGTCAATAATGTCATGGTTGAGAAACTTTTAGACCAATCAGAACCACTCCTGAAACTGAAGCTAGAATTTGCTTCTCCTGAGGCACATGGTTGCTTATAGGAGAAGTGGATGTCTGAGCAAAATTAGAGTTCTGTTAAGAGGGAATAAGAAAGGGGCAGAATATTGAGTTTGTAATCAACAGTATCCACTACAGTCTCTCCGGGTTGTTCTCTTCTCATTCTTCATCAGTTGCCCAACTCATATGTATTTTGTAAACAGCATTTTCTTTAGATATCTCTGAATATCATCTCCTTCTCTCAACTAATTTCACTTGACTACGATGCTGGATTGTATATTTCCTATGGACTCCATAAACGTGTGCTACGTCATATTACAATACTCATTGCTTAGAATTTTAATTATTTTTTACTTTTCTTCTTTTTTTTGCTAGTGTGTAATTTCTTTAGCTGGTTGGGATGATGTCTTATTCATGTAAAAAGGCCCATCAAGAAGCACAGTGCGTACTATCTAGTAAGTGAGCAATAGGTGATTGTTCAATGAAGAAGGTGCTTAATCTCAATTTTATTCATTTATAATATGGAACTAAACACTAACTAAAGTAAAGGGTAGTGGGTAGGTTATACATTGTGTATAGGGCATGGGGCATTATATCTAAAACATAGTAGATGCTCAATAAATAAATTAGGATGTTAGACTGGAATTCCTATTACCTTGTTTTTTAATTTGATGCCAATACAATAGATATCAGGCCTGAAGGAAAGTGTGATATACTACCATAAATTGAATTTACTAAGAAAATGGCTGAGAATGAGTTCCATGACTCTGGATTGCATTGGTGTGTTTTAAGGATATAAAGGTGTGAAGAGGGGGTAGAGAAGGGGGCAGAATTTATTGAACAAAATTATTTGGAGAGACCTATTGCTTTGCTGTGAGTTCCCTCCTGTCTGAAGGTAAATTAGTGGGGTAAATGCTTTCTTCATATTAAGGAGAAAGTGGTTCCATGGGCCCATTCGGAGAGCTTGAAATGTGTCTCCTGCAGTTAGGAGACACAGGAGATTGATGGTTTAACTTGAGATTGAAAGAATTTAAAGCAACACAGAATAGAGTTAACTGTATTGTGTTCTGCCTGTACTTCAGAGTTTGTCAAGGAAAATAAAGTGTGTTTCCTGAAGACCAGATGTGGAAAATATGGGAGAAAGAACTGGCATAGGCTCTTTCATGTCCTATTTAATAGGGGATTAAAGGAGGAGAGGGACCTTAGCAGTGAGAAGCAGGGTAGAAATGTTGGATTTGTAGGAGCCTTGGAAAGAGTTACAAGCACCATCCAGAGACAAAAGGCATCCAGGCAAGTTAAGGGAATTTCAGAACAGAGATATCTAGTGTGATGTGAATCTTGAAGGAATTCTGTGTTTATGACTCATGGTGACTGTAAGATTATCTGTTGCCTAAGTGTGATCACAAAAGTGATTACATTACAGAGGTAATACAGTATATGTTCTGATTCTGTTCCTGTAAAGGACACACTTGAGTCAAACTATAGGTTATATTTAGTCCATTTCTGATAGCAGCCTTTTAGTTAATTGCAGTTTTCATTGTGATTCTTACAAGCACTCAGCACCTGGAAGTGAACATATATCCTGTCAAGGTGACTCACATCCCTAAATTACCTTCTTGTGACCTAAACCTCTGGAGAGTTCCTGAAGTTGCAGAAGTCAACTCTGGCTTTGACCACTGGAACCTAAGGCAAAAACACGAAGGTGTGCCTGCCTACCTCTCTGTGACCAAATACCTCCTCTCTACTTGCCTCCAATACTCTGAATGGCTTCTAACCATGTTGACACTTCCATGCTTAGCATATAGGTCACTATAGCCACTACCATATGAAAACATGTTGAGATGTCACTGTTTTTTTCTATGGAGGGAATGTCTTTTTGTTTTTGATGTATATTTTTAGTAAGAAAGGGCAAAATAGAAAGAATGTTTATGAGAACCAATACAAAAGGGGTAAACAATAAAAATCGCTACAAGAAAATTGGAATTTTACTAAATCTTTCTCTATTTTAGCTTCATCATTGATAGAAAGAGGAAAAAGAATATTTTGACACCCAGTAGATACTTCAATTACATCCTGACAAAATCAATTGCTATTCTTTGCTGAAGTAATGAAAACAGCATTTTGAGTTGAAACTCTTCTGATAAGAATGCAAATAGCTGTGTTTCATGTTTCTTCACAGGAGTTTTATTTTTGAAAACAATCAATAATATCAAAGTGTATTTTTTCCTTTCAAAATTAGAGGGTTTATAATGTATTTGTATTCATATAATTTTTGTTGTATATCAGAAAACAGAATATATTCTCATTAAAACAGCAGGGGAAAAAATAAAGAAATCTCAATTTAATTAAGGTGATATTAAAGTTGATGTAGTTAGAGATGCATATAAACTTTTCAATGTAAGTTTCTGCATTCAGGGGTCTGTGAGATGATAATAATATCTTCTTAGGCAAAAAGTTTTAATAAAGACATGAACCAATTTAGTATATTCCTGAGAGGAAATATTAAAATTAAGACAAAGGAAGTATAAGAAAAATTTATTTTTAGTGCACTATTTAAAATGGCTTTTTTGTACATGGGTTGCACTTAATGCTTTTTGAAAGAAAGCATTTTAGAATCTTAAAATCAAATGCCATCAGTAAGAGCATTTTTCTAGCTGGCTTTTGTAAGCAGCATAGGATCTTGTTCACTTTTCTCCATCTCTACCATTATAATTTTGCTCATAGCCTCCTGAGCTCCAAAAAAGGCCTTCTAACTACTCACCCTGCTTCTGTTCTTGTTCCCCATATAAGTGCTGAAACATAGAACAGAGTATATCACTAACTGACTTGAAACCCTTCAACAATTTCCCACCACACTGAAGAAAATTCAAAAATTTCAACTCAGTCTATAATGACCCTCATGGTTTCCACCTCTCCAAGTTTGCTCACTCTTGTTTAGTAGGGTTCTTGAGTTTCTCAAGTTATAACATCTAAACTCTGCATTATGGCCATAAGACTTACCTGAAGCTTTGCTAGTCTTGACTCAACCGCGCTGGCCTCTGATTATTTGTTGTCTAAACGCACCAAGCTCATTTCTACCTTAGGGTCCTTGAATTTGTTCCTTCCTTTAAATGAAACCTTCCCTTAGATCTTTACTTGGCTGACTCCTTTCTCTCAGTTAAAACACAATTAATCCTCACCCTACCCTTTTTATTCATTTTTGTTGTTGTTGTTTTGCTGTTATAATTCCTGTTTTGCTGTTGTAAATTCCTGTTTGTAATCCTTGGTTTGGCTGATATTCTGTTTCAGTAAAGTCTTATTATGCCAAATAACAAAAACAATAACAACAAAAACCAAATGCATAATTAAAATATCAACTCCTTAAAGGGGCTTTTTCTGCTTGACAAATCTAAAGTCTTCTCCTCACCTTAGTTACTTTGTATGACATTTTCCAATATGGTGTCTTTTTCAAGAATTTTATTTTTAATTGACAAATAATAATTGTATATATTTATGGGATACAATATAATGTTTTGATATATGTTTACAATGATGTGAAATAATCAAGATAATTAACAAATACATCACATCATATATTTACTATTTTTGTGGTAAAATATTTAAAAGCTGTTTTAGAATATTTAAAATCTGTTTTAGAAATTTGGAAATACACAATGAATTATTATTATAGTCACCATTTGGTGCAATATGTCATGAAGGTTTATTTCTCCTGACTAACTAAATCTTTGTTCCCCTAGATCAATGCACCTATTATTATACTAAAATCCTCTCCCTTCTTCCTTTCCTACTTCCCTTCCTCCTCCCTCTTCCTGCTCCTGTTCTTTATTCTCTCTCTCTCTTTCTCTTCCTTTCTCCTCTCTCCTTCTGGAATGTGAGCTCTGTGAGTGAAACCTTTTTTTTTTTCTACACCTCAGTCCTTAGAATGGAGCTTGCCATATAATTGGCACTTAATTATTATTTTTTAATCTTGAATAAATAAAATTCATCTCTGAATAGGAATTCACACAAATGGATTCTTTACTATGAAGTATTCTTCCCCCAACTTTTCAACTGCCTAACTCCTACTGAATTTTAATGCTGTTTCCTTAGAGATGCATAGTCTGACCTTTACAATCTTTCACTGTTTCCTTTATTTTGCTTCATAGCACTTATGAAAATTTATGTTTACATTTATAGACAGAGTTCTTCAAAAAGCAGAATATGTTTATATGTGTACATATGTACATGTATACACACATATACAGGTGTGTGTGTGTGTGTGTGTACTCATAGTGGGTATGCTGTAAATTCTTTCAGTGAATGGAGAGAGAAGTCAATGGTTTTGATGAAAGAATCTAGGAAGCTTTTTTTCTTTACATGGAATTGCCTTGATAAACCAGGTTATAGGGTTCTACATCAAAAATGAATGGGGTTTCACTTTATGGTGATTAATGCCACCAAAAAATTTCATTAATAAATAATGGTGTCTGAACACAATATTGCCTAATTTAAGAATGCATTACATTGGAGTATTCATCATGCTGTAAAATAAGAATGGAAGATCAACTATGTATTGATATTTTTATAGAGCAGAAATAAAAAAAGTTTAAATAGCCAGTCTACAGACTTTAAACTTTATTAGCTCTCCAATATGTTTTACCTCATTTTATGTTAAACTAAGCACATCATGATACATTTTGAAATGATTATGAACTGATATGGATAGAGCAAGATGCCATTATAAATCTGTAAAGGCATGGATAAGATAAAACTATAATTTTACTTAAGACTACAATTAATTAAAGATCTCAAATAAGCATTTACCAAGGACTTTTTAAAAATTATTTTCAGATGACTTAAAGGATGAAACACTGGAAAAATTATTGCTTTTCAATTCAACCAACTGATGAGATGCTCACTGAATATATACAAGATAGCTTCAAGTGATGTTGAAACTGCAAAGAACTTAGAAACCAAAGGTCTCAGGAGGAGTCCTGGGTATGCCACTTTACTAGCTGTATTATTTAAAACATATTTCTCTTTCCTCTTCTGAGCTCAAGTTTCTTCACCTATAATTGAGCATAATAGTATGTGTCATTGATTGGTGGTGAGAATTAACAAGGTAATGTATGTAAAACAAACTTTCTAAGCTATACAGTATATATAAATCTTAGTTATAATTATTTTGAAAATGTTTTCAGTTTCATTTCAAAGGTCTCCATGTAGTTGGAAGTTTATGCCAAGGGTGAAATAATTTATAGACACTGAAAGTTCAAAAATGCAGAGTCATCATTGGCATTGAGCATGGAACTGCTACCAAAGAGGATGAAATGTTGGTGTCATAGGCAAGGGGACAGTATCACTGACCTGCGCATCCATGCAAACTCAAGTCTGAGGACTGCACCATTGCCCTTCGCCAGTGTGGGCTGTAAACACAGGCCAGTGCACATTCATTTGTTTTCCACTGTCTCCTCTGACTCCATAATCCTCACTACTTATGTCTATGGAAATAACATCAAATGGCTTGTAATGATATGTGGTTGTGTAGATGGTTACAGTTATTGGCCAGTTAAATACCAAAAAGGCCAACAAGTTTCAGAAAGAAGGACACAATTCAGAATTGGGATTTGTATGTACCAAACAGGGAGACTTACCTGTTCAGAGAAATCTATAGTTCTTGTTAGCTTGAGTTCTTCCTGACATCCTCCTTGGCAAATCTACAACATCAGGATCCACCTATGCTAGTCTCAGGTTCTTTAGGTTGATGTAGATGAGGGAAATTTTCCAAAGAAACAAATTCATTCCAACCTTTCAGAACATGAGCTGTGCTTTGTGATTTGGCCATATTACCAATTTTATGGCCCTGACAAAAAGCATTCACTGAGATCACGTTGTACATTATGTATTAGGACAAACTTGCTACATAAAGGAATACAAGAATGCCCTGAGAGGCAAGGCAACCAGAATAGTCACCAAGGTAAGAGCATTTTTTTTCTACCCCTTGGAGGCCACAATAAGCACCAGATATTGGCAATAGAGACCATCACATGAGTTGTTTGGAATGATGCTTTTTTTTAATCCCCATTATCATAATGAAAAATGGTCCCTTATATGACCACTCTTCTGCAAAGTAAGTGCTCAGATTTTCAAAGGAATGAGATAACATAACTCAACCTATTATGTATATTCTAGACATAAATTTAGAACTAATTAATGTCAATAAAATTTGACCTTCATCAGAATTCTGGGAATAGGCTGTTAATATATGATAAAAGTATATTCTTCTCAGCGTTTGAAGGGAAGGTTAGGGAAATGTGGTGACAGCGAGCCACAGCTGACGTGCGAGGCTGGTCTTGGGTCCTTGCCCTCCCTACCCACTGTTTTCCTTCTGAGCCAGGAGAGTAGAACCAGTTTGTCAGGGAGGAGTTGCAAGGGAGATTGCCTCTTCACTTGGGTCCTGGGGAGTCAGCATCACCCACCCTCTCCGGTGACAGGGGCCTGGTACTTCATGCAGAAGGAACTGACTCCACCCCAGGTGGAGCTGAAAAGGAGGCCATTCATCCTGTAACCTGGTCAACAGACTGTCACCTTCCCTTCCAGTCCTCTTCCCTGCTAGAGGCTGAAAGAAGATAGAAACAGCCTTTCAGATTGTAGTTCATAATCCAGTCCCAGCAACTCCCACCCTTGACAAAGAACCCAGATGAGAAAGAACCAGCGAAAGATCACAGGACACATGAAGAATCAGACAGAAAAATTGCCTCCAAAAATAAACACTCTATCATCACCAACTGATAGCAACCTACTTGATATGATTAATCTGACAGAGAAAGAGTTCCGAATATGGATTGTTAGAAAACTCAATGGCATAGAAGAGAAAATTGATTCCCAACATAGAGAAACCACAAGAATGATACAGGAAATGAATGAAAAATTCTCCAAAAAAATTGAATTGATAAAGAAGAATCAAACAGAAATCCTGGAAATGAAGGAAATATTCAGAGAGCTCCAAAACTCAATGGGAAGTCTTAAGAACAGGATGGACCATGCTGAAGAAAGAGTTTCAGAGCTTGAAGACTATCTCTATGCCCTCAACAAAGCAGAGGAAGAAAGGGAACACAGAAACAAGAGACAAGACCAAAGTTTACAAGAAGTATGGGATTATGTAAAAAAAAAAAACCTAACCTACGGTTGATAGGGGTGCCGGAGGGAGCTGAAGACCACTCAAAAGTGCTGGAAAACTTATTTCATGAAATACTAGAGGAAAATATGCCAGGCCTAGCCAGAAATCTCGATATTCAGATACAAGAAGCACACAGAACTCCTGGAAGACTCAACATGAAAAGACAATCACCCCATCACGTGATTATTAGGCTGAACAAAGTAAATGCAAAAGAAGCAATCCTCCATGAAGCCATACAAAAACAACAAATAAACTTCAAAGGCAGGCTTATCAGATTAACTGCAGATTTCTCAGCTGAAACCCTACAAGCCAGAAGGGACTGGGTGCCTATCCTTAATCT
>CAUYRT010076402.1:0-39059 GCA_963574885.1 Lepilemur ruficaudatus
GTAATCCTTGCACTCTTGGAGGCCGAGGCGGGTGGATCGCTCAAGGTCAGGAGTTCGAAACCAGCCTGAGCAAGAGCGAGACCCCGTCTCTACTAAAAATAGAAAGAAATTAATTGGACAACTAAAAATATATAGAAAAAACTAGCCTGGCA
This sequence comes from Lepilemur ruficaudatus, assembly GCA_963574885.1. Lineage (NCBI taxonomy): Eukaryota > Metazoa > Chordata > Mammalia > Primates > Lepilemuridae > Lepilemur > Lepilemur ruficaudatus. The sequence goes on from CAUYRT010076402.1 coordinate 153, forward strand.
TGGTGGCACATGCCTGTAGCCCCAGCTTACTCGGGAGGCTGAGGCAGAAGGATCGCTTGAGCCTAGGAGTTTGAGGTTGCTGTGAGCTAGGCTGACGCCATGGCATTCACTCTAGCCCGGGCAACAGAGCGAGACTCTGTCACAAAAAAAAAAAAAAAAAAGGCAATAATTTTTAAAAAGTTCTTTCCATTTATACGATCTAAAGTATAAAATTACATTATAATAAAAAACATTTCATGTAGGTTCAGCCATATATAGGTTCAAATGATGCAAAAAAAAATCAGTTGTAACCAACATTACATTAATAACAAAAGATTCAGATTGTCTTCTTTGTAAATTACCAAGAAACTAACAGTTACAATAATGTACTTGCCTCTCTAATCATGAAAACTGTATTTAGTTCAGAGATTTAGCAAAAAAGGTTTTATTTAATGAATATACACTATTTACTTTTACAAAGGGGGGGCTATCAAAATGGAACTAGCAATGTACAATTTTAAAAATCTTATTATTAAAACCAAAATAACTATTGGCTAGGGAAATCTAGTGAAAGTAAAATCTAGTAGAACTCATTTTCTAAGCAAGTCTCTTAATAAGCAGGACTTGAGAAGAGAATGAAGGAAAGATTTATTTTCAATTTTTAAGGTCAAGATGATGTTTCTGTAATCATTTGGGAAATTTAATTGAGACGTTCTTAAGTAAACAGTAGAACTATATTGAGGAGAGAAATCATTAAAATATACTAAAATATACTACCAAGAGATTTATTTTGGAAGCAATAAGTAAATGGCTGGTCAGGGAGGTTATGTACTTTGAAAAAATAATTTCGTTATTTTCATTTTTCTTAATTAAGAATTTATTGGATGGGATTTACTGCAGAACAGATATAGACAAAGAATTAGTGTATTAGAAAAGGTGCTGAATGTAAATAGACTAAAAATGCCAAAGAAAAGCAAAAGATGCTCAAAGTAGATTAAAAATATATATTTGTATGCTGCTTTAGAAAGACATACCTTAAATAGAAGGATTCATAAACACTGAAAGTAAAAGAATGGAAAAAACATATTATACATACCAAAGTATAGCTGGTATTGCTTTATTAACATAAGATAACATAACTTTAAGGAAAAAAATTATTAAAATAAAGAAGACCATTTTATAATGATAAAAGGTTTATTAGAAAGATAACTGGCTGGGCGCGGTGGCTCATGCCTGTAATCCTAGCACTCTGGGAGGCAGAGGCAGGCAGATTGCTCAAGGTCAGGAGTTCAAGACCAGCCTGAGCAAGAGCGAGACCCCGTCTCTACTAAAAAAATACAAATTAATTGGTCAACTAAAATATATAGAAAACATTAGCCAGGCATGGGGGCGTATGCCTGTAGTCCCAGCTATTTGGAAGGCTGAGGCAGGAGCATCGCCTGAGCCCAGGAGTTTGAGGTTGCTGTGAGCTAGGCTGACACCATGTCACTCTAGCCTGGGCAACAGAGTGAGACTCTGTCTCAGGAAAAAAAAAAAAAAGGTTTATTAGAAAGATAAACATGGCATCAAAATATATAAATATATAAGGTAAAAAAAAAGGAAAATTTGACAGAAACAAATCTATAATCATAGTAGGATATTTTAACACCCTTTTCTCAGTAATTGATTGTGCAAGCTGATTAAAATGATTTATGGATAAAGATGATCTGAAAAACACTATAAACAAACTTGACCCATTTTGTACAATGACAGAAATATTATTTTCAAGCTCAGTTATGAAGCCAGCCTAAACTTGACCTGATAACCACACTATTAGGAAAAAAATATACCAGCCAATCCCTCATATTCACAGGTAAACAAAATATTAGCAAACCAAAGACAGCAATAAATTAAAAGGCTAAGACATTAAGACTAAAATGGGCTTGATTCAGAAATACAAAGCTGGCTACACTTTCAAAGTTCAGTCACTGAAGAGCTGATCCTAAAATTTACATGTAAGTTCAAAGGACTAAGAATGGCCCAAACAAGCTTGAAAATGAACACAGATGGAGGACTTAAACATCCTGGTTGCAAAACTTACTACAAAGCTACAGTAATCAAGGCAGTGTAGTACTACTAGTATAATGAGAGCTGCTAGATCTAGGGAACAGAATTTAAAGTACAGAAACAAACCCCTACATTATGGACAACTTAAGCAAATTCAATAGAAAAAATAATTTTTCAACAAATAATGCTAAGACAACTAGATATCCACATACAAGAATGAAATTGAACCCCTACCTCATACTGTATATAAAAATTAACTCAAAATGGATCAAATATTGAAATGTGAGATCTAAAAGTTCTAGAAGAAAATATAAGAGTAAATCTTTGTGATTTTGGGTTATGGCATGGTTTCTTAGATACAATACCAAAAGCCAAATCAACAAAATAAAAAATAATTAAATTGGATTTCACCAAAATTGAAAATGTTAGTGCTGCAAATGAGACCATTAAGAAAGCAAACTCATAGAAGGGGAGAAAACATTTGCAAATTATATCTGACAAGGGATTAGTATCTAGAATATATAAATAATTACAACTCAATAATAAAAAGACAACTTGATTTAAAAACAGGCAAAGGATTTGAAAAGACATTTCACCAGAAAAAAGAAACACATGGCTAACAAGCACTTGAAAAGACGTTTGACATCATTAGTCATAAGGGAAATGTAAATCAAAACCACAATGAGATACCACTTTGTACCTACTAGAATGGCTAAAACAAAAAAAAAGACAGATAATAACTAGTGTTGGCAAGGATGTAGAGAAATTAGAACCCTCAAACACTGCTGGTGGAAATGTATAAAAGGCAGCCACTATGGAAAACAGTCTGACAGTTCATCAAGAAGTTCAACAAAGAGTTACCATGTGACCTAGAAATTCTACTTCTAGGTATACACCTAAGAGAAGTTAAAACATACATCCATACAAAACCTCACATACAAATATTCATAGCAGCATTGTTCATAATAGTTAAAAAGCAGAAACAACCCAAATATCTATCAACTGACAAACTGGGAAAGAAAATATGGTATATCCATACAATGGAAAATTACTTGACAATAAGAAGGAACGAAGTACCAATACACACTACAACATGAATGAACCTTGAAAACATTATGCTAAGTGAAAGAAGCCAGTCACAAAGGACTATATATTGTATGATTCCATTTATGTGAATGGTCCAGAATAGGCAAATCTATAGATACAAAGTAGATTACTAGGCAGTGGGGGGATAAGAAAGAGGGGAGAATAGGGAATAATTGCTAATAACTCCCAGAGTACTGGGTTTCTTTTTGGAGTGATGAAATGTTCTAAAATTAGATTGTGATGATGGTTCCACAACTCTGTGAATATGTCAAAAACCACAGAACTGTAAAACAAATTAATTTTTTTTTTTTTTTTTTGAGACAGAGTCTCACTGTGTTGCCCGGGCTAGAGTGCCGTTGCATCAGCCTAGTTCACAGCAACCTCAGACTCCTGGGTTCAAGTGATCCTCCTGCCTCAGGCTCCCAACTAGCTGGGACTACAGGCATGCGCCACCATGCCTGGCCAATATTTTCTATATATTTTTAGTTGGCCAATTACTTTCTTTCTATTTTTTTAGTAGAGACAGGGTCTTGCTCTTGCTCAGGCTGGTCTCGAACTCCTGACCTTGAGCGATCCCGCCCGCCTCGGCCTCCCAGAGTGCTAGGATTACAGGCGCGAGCCACTGTGCCCAGCCAAAATGAGTTAATTTTATTTTGTGAATTATATCTCAATATCTCAATTAAGCAATTAAAAAATATTTTTAAAAACTCAGTGTAATTCTCAACAATAACAAAGTAGAGAAGAAAATTCCTATGTTCATCTTAATAGTGGGGGAAAAAGCATTTGATAAAATTCAAAATCCATTCAAAGTAAAACTCCATGGCATACCAAGTTATAGAAGAGAACTTCCTTCATATGATGAAAGGCTTTACCAAAAATCTTCAACAAACATCATACTCAAGGTAAAATGTTGAGAGCTTTCCATCCAAGATTAAAAAAGACACAAATATGCTATTATACTACCTTCCATTTTGTTTAATACTAGAAGCAGATCAGCTCAATAAGGCAAAAGAAAAAGGAGACAAAAGAAACAAAGAAAGAAAAAAGAAAAATGAAATAAAATTTTAACAGATGACATACAAGACTATGCATATAGAAAAATAATCTACAGGTAACTAACAGATTTATAAGCAAATTTAGTAAGGTTGATGAATACAATATCAATATACACAATCAATTGTGTTCTTCTATACCAGCAAAAAATAGAAAGCAAAATTTTAAAACTGATACCATTCTCAAGAACATTAAAAAATTCAAAAAAACAGAAATCAATCTAATAAAAAAGATGTGAAAGACCTGTATACAGAAAACTATTAAATATTTTTGAGAAAAATTAGAGAAGATCTAAAACAAAGAAGTGGTAACCCTGTTAATAGATCAGAACCGATTATAGTAGAAGTAAACTTGTGGTATGATGCCACATGCCACTGAAACAACATGAATACCAGTAAAAATAGGGCCAGTTACTAGCATAGTTTCTGAAAGGTAAAGAAAGAACTAATATTTCTGGACTGCTTATCATATAATAGTGTCTATTTTGAGCCAAGAACTTAGACATGCCATATAATTTAATCTTCCTAAGAACCCTACAAAACAATTACAATACCGTATTCTTGTTCACTAATGAGGAAACTATGACACAGTGGGTGAAAAAAAAGGATTCAAATGCAAGTTGTTATGGTTACAAAGCCTAAAAAGAAGTAAAGTTCATCCAAAGACTTAAAACACTAAAAACAGGCCGGGCGTGGTGGCTCACGCCTGTAATCCTAGCACTCTTGGAGGCCGAGGCGGGCGGATTGCTCAAGGTCAGGAGTTCGAAACCAGCCTGAGAAAGAGCGAGACCCCGTCTCTACTAATAATGGAAAGAAATTAATTGGCCAACTAAATATATATAGAAAAAATTAGCCGAGCATGGTGGTGCATGCCTGTAGTCCCAGCTACTCAGGAGGCTGAGGTAAGAGGATGGCTTGAGCCTAGGAGTTTGAGGTTGCTGTGAGCTAGGCTAACGCCATGGCACTCTAGCCCGGGCAACAGAGTGAGACTCTGTCTCAAAAAAAAAAAAAAAAAAAAAAAACACAAAAAAAAAAACAAACACAAAAATTATGGTTTGGCCAGGTGCTGTGGCTCATGCCAGTAATCCCAGCGACTCAGGAGACGGCAGCAGGAGGATCACTTGAACCCAGGAGTTCAAGGATGCACTGAGCTATGATCACACCAGTGTACTCCAGCCTGGGCAATGGAGTGAAACCCTGTCTTTTATTTTAGCCTAGTTAAGTAAAGCAGTGGGAGTAGAGAAGGAACAAAGGAATCTGTAACTGGTTGTGATGAGACTCTGTCTTTAAAAAGAAAAAAAAATTCTGACTTGATGTGTGCTTCGAGGAAGATGGAGTATACTATACATACAGTCATGGTTTGAGAACGGTTTGATAATTTCTGAAATCACGAAACATACAACTACCATATGACCCAGCAATTGCACTACTGCACATTTATCCTAAAGAAATCAAAACTTTCAAAAATCCATACATAAATGTTTACAGCAATTTTATTCATAATAGTCCAAAACTGGAAACAACCCAGATATCCTCCAATGGGTGACTGGTTAATCAGACTACAGTGCATCCATAGCATGGAATACTACTCAGCAATAAAAAGGGGCAACTGATACACACAACAATCTGAATGAATCTCCCTCCAGAGAATTATATTATAATGAATGAAAAAAGCCAACTTCAAAATGTTACATGTTATTTCACTCCACTTATATAACCTATTTGCAAGGATAAAATTTTAAAAATGAAGAACAGAATAGTGGTTGCCAGGTTAAAGTAGGGTGTGATACAAGAGGACGTGGCTATAAAATGGCAACATGAGGAATCCTAGCAAGATGGAAATGTTCTCTATCTCGACTGTGTCAATATCTTAGGTTGTGACACTGTACTATAGTTTTCTAAGATGTTACCATTGTAGGAAACTAGGTAAAGGGTACGTAGAATCTCTTTACATTATTTCTTAATAACTGCCTATGGATTTATCATGAGCTCAAAATAAAAAGTTTGATTTTAAAAAAAGAATGAGATTGGGCGTGATGGCTCACGCCTGTAATCCTAGCACTCTGGGAGGCCAAGGCGGGCAGATCCTTTGAGCTCAGGAGTTCCAGACCAGCCTGAGCAAGAGTGAAACCCCGTCTCTACTAAAAAAATAGAAAGAAATTAGCTGGACAACTAAAAGTATACATATATATATATATATAAAATTAGCCAGGCATAGTGGTGCATGCCTGTAGTCCCAGCTGAGGCAGAAGGATCACTTGAGCCCAAGAGTTCGAGGTTGCTGTGAGCTAGGTTGACGCCACTGCACTCTAGTCCAGGCAACAGAGTGAGACTTTGTGGCCAAAAAAAAAAAAAAAAAAAATGAAAAAAACAAACATTCTGTCTTAACACACACCAATGAATAATGAAAGTTTGGGATGATAAGGCCCAGAAAGATAAAAAAAATTCTACTAGCAGCAGAGGTAAGACATGTATTTGGGTCTTTCCTCCCTTTTCATCACATGAATGCTCTATCTCTCCTGGGATAAATCCCAGGGAAAATATCAATTTTAAATAGTAAACATATTTTCCCTAGAAATAATTACAGATTAAAAAATAATTAAATATCCAACTGTCTGAATTTCATTCTTTCATATTCATGATTCAACAAATATGTATTTGGGTGATCATGTATAGCACACATTAGGCGAGGCTCTGGACATATAATAGTAAATACAGATGCAGTTCTGAATAAATACTATAAAGGAAGTACTGGGTGTTAAGGGAGCATATAAGAGGGACTCGTTTTTCAGATGTGGGCATTTGGAAGGCTTCCTAGATATACATATATCAAAGTTGAGACTTGAACAATAAATAGGCATTAATTACATAAGAAGGGATCAAAAAGTATTCTAGAAAGAAGGTACAGTATATGTAAAAGCCCTGAATTGGAGGTAAAAGGAAGACAACAGGAAGGAATTCTCAGTCTTTATCTCACTGGACCTATCAGTAAATCACTCTCTCTTCATTAAATCATTTTTTTCCCCCTTAGATTCTAAAAGACCACATCTTCATGGTTTTCATCCTACCTCACAGGTTATTCCTTCTCTGTCTAAACTTTTGCTGGATGCTCCTCATCTCCTTGTCTTCTTTAAGGCTGGAGCATACCAGGGGGCTCAGTTCCATCCTCACTTCCCAGAGTCTTTTTTGAAATATTACTTCCTCAATGAAAACGTAACTTGACCACCTTAATTAAAATTGCAAAGCTCTTCTCTGCCTTACTTTTTCTTTCTTGATAGCACTTATAATCTTGTAAAATACTATACAATTTACTTACCTATTATGCTTTTTGTTTGACTGTCTCTCTCTACTAGAGTATAAGCACCACAACGGCAGAGATTTTTGTCTGTTTTTGTTTACTGGTGAACTCCATGCACCCAGAACAATGTCTGGCCCTAAGCACTGAATATTATTTGCTGTATTAAAGCTTCGAAGGAAGGAGGAACCATGATTAAAGAGTCCAGAGGTAGAACAATTCCTAGGGATGAGAAGGTATAAGGTACGACCTAGGAGTGCATAGCTGAACTACTATAGAAATAAAGTTCACCTGAGACATAGCAGACCAAGTGTAAGCTATAGCAAAAAGATTAGGGGAACATTTTGCAGAGTGATTAAGATTAGAGAGATGTTTATTAAATATGAATTAGGGCTCCAAGGAATCTCCTAGAAAGTTCCAGGATAGAGAAGAGTCCTACATATGGAAAACTCTTCTAATATGTAATATCAAATAAATCTTCTGTCCAATTTAAAAACAAATTCTGTTAATCTAGATACCTAATTTTATAAATTCATCCTGGTCAAACAAAAATTGCCAGTGGAAATGGTCCTAATTACTATGGCAATTTGGTTAAGGAGACACAAGAAGTGAATGTAAAAATGAAATATATTAGGCAAATCTTGGTTGACCTATGGTAACAAGATTTGATTACTCACTTCTTCTTCCCTCGCCCCCTCACACTGCTAATACGAGGCAGTTGGATAGGTAGGGACTAAAAGTAACTTCAGTAAATACCGTTCCCCAGATAAAGTGGAGTTAGGATGGTAGTCATTATGTAATAATAAAAGTAATTCCAGGTTCCTTGTTGGAAATACAAATTTGGCTTGAATAAATTGCCAGTTCCTACAAGTGCTGAATATGGGAGATCTATTGGATACTACTGCTTTAAAGTACATGGATTCCAGAAACCACAGGCTCACACAGAAACCAAACAGTTGTGATTATGAGTTGAAAATGTAGTCAATGAAAAGTTCTACTAATCTACTCAAATATTTCTAAGGTGTTATACACAAAGTCATATACTCAATTATAGAAACTCTCCAGATTTGATCAGGACTTGGAAATGTACCTAATTAATATTTTAACATACTCCATACTAACATAACAGAGTATATTCCATTTATATATTTATAACTATATATATAATTAGTAAATGATAATCTACATTTGATAAATTGAAATCATATTTTGTCAATAAAACTGAATATTAGAACAGGTCACTTTCAGCAAATTATAGAATTACATAATATTTTTAAAGTCAATTATTATGGGGTTTTTTAAACTGCCATACCTAATATCCAATTAATTTAAAAGCAAGAACATTACTATCTTTCATTCAACAGGCAACTGTTTTCAGAATAATGATAAAATAACTCCCCCTTATTGGTGAGCTCTTTCTGTGAGGCACTACAACAGGAAACTTTAGAAGATCTCCTGTAATTCTCAAAATAACTCACAAAGATAAGTATTATCATCCTCACGTTAAGGGCAAGAAAATTGGAGTTTAGAGATGTTAAATAATTTACACAAGATTTAACAGTTAGTAAGCGGTGATATTAAGTCTGGAACTCAGATTGGCCTAATTTAAAAGTCTGAATTTTTGCCATTATGCAACACTGCCTCTCCAAAGCAATCATTCAACAAATACTTAAGAAGTGCCTATTATGTGCCAAACACTGCAGAAGGTATTGGGCATACGAAGATGAATTTGTGCCATTGTAGCTTCAATCCTGAGCCCAATCAAGGAGGGAAATGAGAGCTGTAGACAAATAATCACAACACAATGCAATAATTGCTATGAAAGAAGTACATATAAGGTACTGTACATAAGTAGGAATGTTGACTCTGTAAGGTAGCAAGCAATTAAAAAAGGCTTCACTTATGAGGAAAAAAATGCTTAGTACATAGTACACCTTATTTAAATACTTGATGCAATTCTCTAAGCTGATACTTGAAGAAAGAGTGGAGTGTGCAGATGGAATATCAGGATAAGCATATTCTAGGGAGAAAGAAGCCATATTTGCAAAGGCACAAAGTTTTAGAAAATCTTAAGCAGTTTAGTATAGCTAAAGAATAAGGTGCTTATGACAAGTGGTAAACAAGTAAAAACAGACCTAGTTAGGGAGGTCCTTCTAAACCATGCTAACATTACTTTATTCTGTAAGTAATTGGAAACAGTTCCTAGAGTTTAATCAGATTGTGATTTTACAAAGATTACCTTAAGTTTAGAAGAATGGATGTGGGGGCAGGTATAACCTTTTAGAAGGTTACCACAAGTAGTCCAGGTAATACAATTCATAATCTCTTGGTTTTAGACTCCCGTATCTAATTAACTACATGACATTTTGGATGTCTCATAAACATTTCTAGCTTAAATATACAAAACCAAAGTCTTAATTTCTCTACCACACTTGTGTGCTCGCTGTACAGTCTTTTTAATAAACAGCACAACCATGCAAGTTACTCAAACCAGATTTCATTCTTGATTTCTCCCTTTCCCTAAACCACCAAGCTGAATACACCTATTATTCATTATTCCCAAAATATATCTTAAACTTTTCAATTTTTTTTTCTAGTTCCATTGCTATCACCTATTCCAAGTTATCACCACCCCTCAACAGTAATACTGCAATAGCTCTGAACTGGACTCCCCTACACTTTCCTTAATATCAGTTGGTTTCCTTACAGTACTTATTGTAATTAATAATCATTCTTATCTGTTTACTTGAATTATGCCTCTGCTCTGATTAGAATGCCTTCATAAGTCAGGGACCATAGACTATCTTGTTTAACATTGTTTTCTTTAAACAACACTCTAGCTTCTAGCATCAGCTTGGTTAACAGAAACAACAACATTAATAAAAAAGCAACATACATTTACTATGTGTCAGGCACTATTTTAAGAGTTTTACATATATTGCGTCATTTAATCCACATCAAAGCCTCTGAAGTAGATATTCTTATTATTTCGAGTTTATAAACAAGGAAACTGATACACAGATGTTCAAATAATCTGCCCAAGATAACACGAGTAAATGGGACAACCAGGAAGCAAACCCAGGCAGAATGGAGCTCGTCCCCTTGATTATCCATTATCTCTCTTAATAGATATTCAATAAATATTTCTTGAATAAGTGAATGAGACAAAGAATACAGAGAAGAGAAACAGATTTAGCGGTAAATATTATAGGATAAGATTTGGAACATGTTCAATTTCAAGTACTTGAAGAAGGCTGTGAAGTAGAGAGGGATAAATAGTTATAAGTTACAGATAAGCATTTGGAAGTCATCAGGCTCTACTGGAAGCAACCTATAAAATGCAAGTCTCTATATAAAAAAGTGATCATATAATTTAAAAAATAAGACGTGCTCTTAAATTGTAACTATTTTGATCCTACTCTGTAATAAATATATGTTTTAACAAAGCACAGAATGACCCATTGAGGATCATTGATACCTATGAAAAATTCTATATTGATAATATGAAATGGAATACTTATCTCTCTGTAAGAGGTTTTATTTATCTATATAAATGTCAAACTTGAATTTTGTTAAAACACAAAAGTGCAGAGATTTTTGTTCTTGTTGTTAAAGAAGGGCTCTCACTCTGTTCCCCAGACTAGAGTGCAGTGGCACGATCATAGCTCACTAAATTCCTGGGCACAAGCGATTCTCCTGCCTCAGCTTCCTCAGTAGCTGGGACTACAAGAATGCACCACCATGCCTCGCTAATTTTTCTTTTTCTTTGTTTTTTTTTCAGAGTCAGGGTCTCTCTCTGTTGCCTAGACTGGTTTTCTACTCTTGGCCTCAAGCAATCCTCCCACCTCAGTCTCCCAAATCAAGTCATTGAGATTATAGACTGAACCACTGTGTCCAGCAGAGATTTATTTTTAACTTGACAAAATGATTCCAAAATCTATCTACCAGAAAACAAGAAAAGTTGAGAATGACAAGAAAAGGTCATAAAAGGAGAGTGGGAATACACTTTACCCACCAGATATCGAAACGTAAAGCTATAGAAATTAAGATAATGGGTATGGTACAAGTCAAAGAAAAGACAGAGCAATGAAAAAGAACGGTGTCCAAAGAGAAACAAGTATATCTGAGAATTGTGGATTTGATAAAAGTGGCATTTTGAATCAGTGGTAGAGAGAGATGAATTATTCAATACATAGTATTGGGACTAGCCTTTTAAAAAAACAAAGATGGGTTCTTATTTTTTTCCTTATACCAAATAAAATTACAGATAAATTGTAAAATGCAAAAAAAAAATTTATATAACACTTTTTATTAATCTGTGGTAGGGAAAGCATCTCTAAGCATCACAAATAAACTACAAAAAAAAAAAAGAAACCATAAAAAAAGACTAACAGATTTGAACACTAAAATAACTTAAACTTCTATTTCATAAAAAAGCATTTGTGTGGGCCCTGTATAGGATCACGCCTGTAATCCTAGCACTCTGGGAGGCCAAGGCAGGTGGATCGTTTGAGCTCAGGAGTTTGAGACCAGTCTGAGCAAGAGCGAGACTTCGTCTCTACCAAAAATAGAAAAATTAGCCAGGCATGGTGGCGTGTGCCTGTAGTCCCAGCTACCAGGCAGGCTGAGGCAGGAGGATCGCTTGAACCCAGGAGTTTGAGGTTGTAGTGAACTAGGCTGACTGACGCCAGGGCACTCTAGCTGGGGCAACAGAGTGAGACTCTGTCTCAAAAAAAAAAAGAAACAAACAAAAAACAGTATTAAAAAGTTAAAAGAGAAATTTCAAAATGGGAATAAAGACTTTTGAAAAACGTAACACAGAGTTAATAGCCTATGAAATAATTTCTTTAAAATTATTAAGAGACAATGATAGATACTAATGGGATACTCAAGTGATTAAATACCAAAAGACAATATACATATAAAAGATGCTCAACCTCAATAGAATTCAACTAGATACAAATTAATGAGCCATCACGTTTTACAATTGGATTAGAGTAAAAGGTGGGAAATGGGTGCTCTCAAATACTATTAGTTGGAAAAAAATGGGCACATTCTTTTTGAAGAGCAACTTAGAAATTACAGAATATCTGTGGCTAAATAATCCTAATTCTAAAAAGTTAGATTCAAGGGATAATCAGTCAGTGTACAAAGAGAGTGCTCATGACAGTACTGCCTATAAAACTTAATAATCGGCCCAGGCATGGTGGCTCACACCTATAATCCTAGCACTCTGGGAGGCCAAGGCGGGAGGATCGCTCAAGGTCAGGAGTTCGAAACCAGCCTGAGCAACAGTGAGGACCCGTCTCTACTAAAAATAGAAAGAAATTAGCTGGACAACTAAAAATATATAGAAAAAAATTAGCCGGGCATGGTGGCGCATGCCTGTAGTCCCAGCTACTCGGGAGGCGGAGACAGTAGGACGGCTTCAGCCCAGGAGTTTGAGGTTGCTGTGAGCTAGGCTGATGCCACAGCACTCTAGCCTGGGTAACAGAGCGAGACTCTTTCTCAAAAAAAAGAAACAAAAAAACGTAATAATTGATTCCGCAATTCTACTTCTGCGTATATTTCCAAAAGAATTGAAAACAGGATCTGGAAAAGGTATTTGCAGTCACTTCCATGTTCACTGCAGCATTATTCACAAAACCCAAGAGATGGAAGAAAACTAAATGTCTATCAACAGATGAATGGAAAAAGAAAACATGGGATATGTATACCATGAATTTAGCCTTAAAAAAAAGGAATCCTATCATATGCTTCTACACGGATGAATCCTGAAGACATTATGCTAAGTGAAATAAGCTATCCACAAAAAGTCAATACTGTATTGAATGATTCCACTTACATGAAGTACCTAAACTATGTAGTCAAATCCTTAGAAACAGAAAGTAGAATGGTGGTTGGAGGGTGGGGTTGGGGGTTGGTTGGTGGGGAGGAGTTATTGTTTAACGAGTACAGAATTTCAGATTTGCAAGATGAAAAAATTCCAGAGATCTGTTGCACAAGTACATAATATAGTTAACACTACGGTACCATATGCTTAAAAATGGTAAAGATAAAATTTATGCTGTGTTTTTACCACAGTAAAAAAGTAATATGAATTGAAAACAATGTAAACACCCATCAGCAGGGAATTGGTTATGCTAGAGCTATACAGTGAAATACAGGTAGCCATCAAAATGATAATATTGATATCTATTCAGTCATACCAAGAGCCTATTGTTGAGCATTTTTTTTAATTTACAAAAAAACCAAAGCAGTATATCATTAAAACATGTGTCTGCACCTATAAGAGATAAATATCTGTTAACAGTGGTATTTCTGGGTAATAGAATCGCAGATGACCTTTCCTTTTTGTAAAATTTTCCTGTATTTTTAAATACAATGAGTATGTATTAGGTTTATGGTAAAAGAGGGCTTAAAAGAGGAAGTGACTGCCACCACTGGTTCTAGAATCCTGGGACAGAATTTTATGTTGCTCACTCACTATGTGTCTGGCACATATTGGGCGATTAACGAATTTGAGAGACTGGATAAGCAGTGGTTAAGAGTTCAGGAATCAAACAGACCTAGATATGAATCTCAGCTAGAAAATTTGTTGAAAAGGGGTCTCAGGCCTTAAAGTCTTACTTAACTCCATTGAGCCCCAATTTCTTCAGCTATTAAATGTCAGGTAACAAGTCTTAACAGACTGTTGCAAGGAAAATGTACTTAACACACATAACATCATTTCTGGCACAGATGAAACACTCCATAAAATGATGGCTATCATTATTATTTGTTGACTTGATTTAAACTGAAATAGCTCACGACAAAAAACAAAAAAAAAACAACAAAATTAAGCATCTATAGAAGACTATATTGTTAAATTATCATTGAATATCCTAACTGCATTAAAAACCAAGAGCCACACTTTGCCTGGTTGATCCACAAAACCGTATGGCAGAAAGGTATGGTTACACTCCTATATCCAGAAGGATTACACTATAAAATTTATCATCTAGTTGGTGCATGAACACCACTCACGAGTAGTGGACAAAGACTGATTAGTGCTTCAGTAAAAACAACGGAAAGAGAAAAATATGCTTATTTTAATCCAAAGGAAGAATGGAAGTAGGAAACCAAAGACACAAAGCCTGACTAAGGAGGAGTTGACTGAATTTACACAGAAATTAAAAAAACGAGTAACATTATCATCAGTTTTATTTTGCCTCTCTCTTCCTCTTGACTTTTGGACCAGAAGCTTGTCCTTTTTAGCACTGCTCTATCCTCAAAGTCTGGTATAGTGCCTAACACAGTGTAAGTACAAATATTTACAAGAGGATATTTACAAGTCTCCGTAAAACCATGGAGCAAACTGAGTTAGAATTTATCTGAGAAAGTCTCAGTCAAAACGATGGGGCCAAGAGTTTAAGAATAAAGGGCATCAGGCATGGGGAGGGAAGGCCTTTTCTGTTACTCCTCCAAGTCCTTTATTCAATCAGTTTTCCTGGGGACCTCAAATGCAACGTAGAACAGCATATTAAAGCATACAACCTTGCAGCCCGAAGGGGTAATAAACCAGGGCGTAATGTGCTAAGCTTAATAGGCTATCAACTCCTAAGCCTTTTTAATGATGCCTTTATTCATCGGTGTATTATAGCTGGCACCCTGTCACCACTTATTTGATGGATGCGTTACTCAAAGAACGGTGAAGAGACCATTCTTAATTATCAATCCTGAGCCCTTCTATGGCTTTTGTCCTTCAAAGCAGACTTTAAAAGTGTGTTTCTGTAAGAAGGAGGAGTTAGTTCAGAACTTCCGAGCCTGTTCCTTTTAAACTACATACATGAAGGCTTGCTTCATGCATAAGGGCTAAAAGTATCAGACACACCCTTCACAATTACATAGGTGCAATCTAACAGCTAGCAGGCCGAAAGACAAGAAAAACGGGACTCCGGGATTGAAGACTAGGGGAGAATTACCTCCATCTCATTTCACCCAGTCTTCCTTAAATGTCATTAAATTCCCTTCAACTTCCTATCTTCCACTCAAGAAACTAGCGACTTGCCCGCCACACCACTCCCAGACCATCACACCTGGTGTATCCGCTGCAGAATCTCCAACTCCCGCCACACGTTTGGGATGTGTCCGCCCCTAAGCGGAAGTGACGTTCAATGGGACATCCTGAAAGTAAGAGAGTTCAAAAACGTACTAGCAATGTAAAACCCATACGGTGTTCTGAGAAAACTCTTCTGGC
Source organism: Lepilemur ruficaudatus (assembly GCA_963574885.1). Classification (NCBI taxonomy): domain Eukaryota; kingdom Metazoa; phylum Chordata; class Mammalia; order Primates; family Lepilemuridae; genus Lepilemur; species Lepilemur ruficaudatus. Next base: position 15,850 of record CAUYRT010076402.1, read on the forward strand.
CACCCTTCTATCCCTTCTCTCTTATGTTAGCGTTGTGAAACGGACTCGCTACAGCCTTGAGACAACCCGTTCCCCGCCCCAACTCCAAATCATTCAAAACTTTGTCTCTCCTCATTGGTCGAGGAGGCGGCGGCATCGGTACCGCTCGCAACTACAATTCCCGTCAGGCCGCGCAAGAAGGAAACGGAGGAATGGGCAGGAGTGGGGGGCCAAGCACGCTGGGAACTGTAGTCGGCTTGAAAGGAGGACTCACCCCACCCTCCGCCAGTGAGGCTGAAGAAACCAGGTGTTCGGCTTAGAACCCGTTACTGCTAAGGGGAGGAGCCAAACCCTTAAGCAGCGTGCCTCACTTCGCCTCACACGGAGGATGAAAATTTTCCTTTACCTCTACAAAGCACTGTAAATACTCCCTGAGGAAATATGGTTATCTCTTAAATATCCCAGATCAGTAAAAACTCCCGAAACTCCCCCACCTCAGGCTCCAACTCGTGGGAAAAGGTGGCTCTTTTACAAGTGGGCAAAATGGCTGTCCTCCTAGTTTTACTATTGGTTGTCTGTTACGTCCTTCAAGGGCGGTTACTTACCACGGATTGGTTGTTTTTCCCTAGAGGGTGGAGGAAGACTTGGCACGGCTCTCCCGCGGCCCGGGAGGAGATAAAGGGGTGGAGAGAGGGTAGTTTTTTCAAGCGTGATTGGGTGATATTCGTGCCATTCCATGAATGTACAACCTATGATTAGTCGCCTGCCCTCAAAGAGAACGAGGAGGCGGGGCTAGTGCGTGGTGGGAAGGGGCGGGATTCTGCCAGCCGCGGCTGCCGCTGGAGCCGGTGTCCGGGCTGGTGATGGGGTTAATTCCCTTTCGTAAGACTCTTAATTGCACCCACCCAGCCCCGCCGTCGCCCCGCCGCGCCGCGCTCCAGCCGCCTCCTCCTCCTCAGTAACGCGGGTAAGAGATGCCCTCCCCTCCCCCCTTCAGCTCCCCGGGAATAACGCGCCTCGCTCCCCTCCCCCGCCCGCCAACCGGTAGCGCTAACGGAGAAGGAGGCAGGCAGGGGAGTGATGTGTGTGAGAAGGTGGCCTTCCCCGCCGAGCCGTCTGCGCTCCAGTCAGGGCCCCGTGGATGTCCCGCTGCTACCAGCCTGCCTGGAGGTCGTGTTCTGAGGGAGCCGGGCTCGCCTGGCGGGCTGCTGAGGCTGTAGCTGCAGCCACTGCCTTGTGCCCACCGCCCCCACCCGGGGGCCATGTGAAAAGCAAACCCCTCGAGGCCTAGCGGAGGAGGCAGGGGAAAGGTTCCCGAGTCCCTGCTATGGCTGCTGCTGCTGCTGCTACAGCTGCTCGTGCAGCCCCAGGGACTGGGGAACCAGCTACAGCAGGCCTGCCAGGAGCGGGTGCCGTGCGTGGTTCTACTCTCTTGGTGGCTGGCGCCGGTGCCCTGGCTCCCCGGCCCGCCCCACGGCCGCACGCCCTGGCCTTACAGCGGGAGAATTTCCAACTCCGACCGGTTGGTAAAATGTAGGTGTGTTGGTAAAATGTGTACCACATTTTGCGTGTGGTACCAGAAAAAGCACAGTGAGAATATTGCAAAGTTGAATGACTGTCAGTGCCACGATCCCCGGGGATCATATTTACACACGTTTTTATACTTGTGCCTTAAGTTGCCCCCGAAATCCCTGTGTGTTTGAAGTTTTTTGGTGTTTTTGTTATTTTCTATTTTTTGTTGTTATTAGTTGCAACCAGGTGCCTCTGTCTTTTGAACTTTTTTAAAAAAGAAACTTAAATTGTTGAGGCTGTCATGCCCTAGGTATAATTGTCCTGGGATAGCAAGTCAACTACGTAAGGTGAAGAGGTGCTTTCTAAAATAGTAAGATTTTAATGTAAATAGCATATGCTTTTTCTAATAAAATTTTCCAAAGAATATCTCCAAGGTTATATAGTTGACCTAATTGTAACTTTGTAGAAACCTTTTGCTTTTAGTTTAAATGTCATTGATTAGAAGAAGTTTTACATAGTGGAAAGATGGTTAAAGTTGAACTGGGAAGTCCACCATTTATAATATTTGAAACAAAATCTCCGAAGTATTTAGTAAGATACCAGTATGATTAAAGTAATTGGACATGCCTCGATTTATTAAAATTTGGTATATTTAGCTATATTTTAGGACATTCTGTTATAACTTCTTCACCACATTTTGTTTTAAATGCTCATCTTTCCAAATACCACTCTTTGCTTCTTTGCCTGAGAGAATATGTCTTTAAATAATGATTCTATAATTTGTGGTAGACATTCTTGTAATCAGAGATAAAATTCTAGGCCCATTTCTGACCTTACTTGTTAGAGATTAAACTTAAATTCTGAAAAAATACCTGAGTTTTAACTAAATGTTAGACCTTTTCTTGAAAGTCTGAGAAGACTACTGGCTTAATGATTTATATTCCATATCTAATACACCTAGATACAGAATTGACATAGATCCATAAATTCAGGACCTGGGAGAAATTTGGATATGTATTAAAAAATGAAATATGTGGTCTTGGAAGGTAAGTCCCCTCAGCTCCCCACAAAGTTCCCGTAACAATCATTGCCAGCATAGTATTTTCCTAAACTTGTCGGTTAATTGAAAAATTATACAATTGATGCTTTTCAAATCTCATGATATTTATGTACAGACAGGGCTGTTGAAAATACAGGAGGCTTCTCCATTCTCTTACTGGCTATTGGACTCCCTCTGTGATCCTGAGTTTGGTTTCCTCATCTGTAAAATGAGGATGATAATGCTTACCTTGCAGAGTTATGAGAATTAAAGTATGGAAAGCCCCTAGCACTGTGCCTGATTGATAGTTTGTGTGATTAAATATTAACTATTGTTATTTTCGTGCATGTTTGGAGAAAGAGTTTGTTGTTCATATGTGCAAGGTGGTGTTGCTGCCTGAGAACATATTCTGTTAAAAAAGAGTACCATGGGTGTATTAATTTATGTAGTGACTTAAGTGCAGTTTGTAGCTAGTCATTTTTGAAGCAAAAAGTACATGGGAAATTGGTCATAAGGTACAGAAAAGTTCTTTAGCTTATAAGATTTTTTTTTGCCTTTGAATTAAAATGCAAGCATTTGTGGAATACATTCAAGAGGATTAGTGTGCTTCTTGTTGTAGTGGTAAAATTATTGTAATATCTTTCCAATTTGTTTAGCTGATGTATGTTTTAAGATCTAGTTTATATAGTTGCTATCCATATTCATTGTGCTACTGCATGACTGTTGAACTCCTTATAGAGTTAAGATTAAGCAAGTCATTTGAATTCATTGTGGCCATATGCTAACCACAGTTTTGGTGCTATTTAATTCTCATTATTTATCAATACTTGAGTATTTCTTTTCTGTGAAACAACATACCAGGCATTACTGTTCCTTTCTCTTCCCCAGGCACTTTTTAAAATATACTGGGTCAGTTAAAACAAATTTAAGGTTAGCATGAAAATAGTTTTATTATGAAGGCTTTCTGATAATAATGCCTAGGTATGAAGAGGCATTATGCTACACCTTATGCTGAATAATGAGCTGCGATAAATAAGGTCATGGCAGGCCCAAGTTTTTGAACCCAATACAATTGGGTGCTTCTCCAAGGAGGAATTACATGGCAGTAGCAGTAGAAAATTTTATAAAATCAAAATAAGCTTTGTCAAATTTTATGCATAAGACATGTGTTGTCATGCCTTACAAGTAATAAGAGTATTTTCTTTGAACTGGCATTTTAGAATACCTAATTATATCCATTTGAGTTAAGATTAAGTTTTAATTCTTCAGAAATAAAGTAGTGAGAATTAATAACAGTTTTATTTTTTCCATTCTTGAAAATATTGCAACAATAAATACCTAGTGTTGGATGGGTTTGCTATTTGAATTAGTATCACTGTTAACACTTTCCATGATCTATTGTAAATATGTTGGCAGTCCATATGTCAAGGAGGTGTAGTAACAAATGGCAATGAAATTTTCAAATAGCTCTTACAATGCCAAACCACAAATTCAATACTGTCTTTTTTAGTCACATTTGCGTGTATGGATAATAATTTATTACTTATAACTTAAGGTATTGATAACTAAACTGAGATCGCTGTTGTAGGGCCAGTTTTTTTCTTGGTATTTTTCTCAGTTATTTCTCAGTTTTTTTCTCAGCGTAACAGTAAAAAATTAAATCATCTTCCATTTAATCCCTAGGACTTCTTATAAAATGTTTACTAACAATACGGACCTGTGCAAAGAATGAAATCATGTGATTAAAATTTTGTCAAGTTAACTTTGCTTCTTAATAAGGAAGTGTTACATAATTAAACAAATTTGCTTGTACCTGATAAGACATTAGCATGGTCATGAATGTATATCATTTCCAGAGTTTAATTCAATTAGTTATTGGCTGAGGGTTGAAATAGAGATGAGCTACTAAGTCCTGGGTCAAAGCTAATTCTCTACCTTATTTTCCAGCAATTTGGTTTTGTGTTCTCAGATTTTATCTTTTTAATATTTTGCTTCTTCTTACCTGTTCTTAGTCTCCAGACACACACCTGTTAATTTTTTTTTGAGAATTTTGAAAGCCTATACTTCATGATCTTTGTTGTTCTTTCTTTGCCTTGTGAGTTTTAGATTTGCGGGTTTTTTTTAAATTTCTACCTGTAAGCTCACTTCTCTAGGCAAGCTGTAAGGTTTTTGAGCCTTCTTATTTCATAAATTAGATTACACAGCATATTTAAATGATGTCTGCTTGGCTGTTTTCATTTACAACTCCCTATAACTACTTCCTATACCCCAAAATTAGAGAAAATAAACTATATTTTAAAAAATATTCTTGATCCTTCTTCTCAAAAGGCAATAATTTGACATTATCTGATCTAAGGGTTTAAAGTACTGAATTTGACATCTCCTAACATTGGTTTGATAGATAACAATTATAAATTACTTTTGTGGGCTAGTTGTACAGTTAACTTCACTAACCTGTCTTCTACATGAAAGAAGTTCCGTAACTGGAATAAAATATCACTTTACCGTCTAATGTAGAAGTTTCACTAACTGCAGATTTACCTTGCTACCTTGGCCCTCACTGGGGAGGGAAGCTCTGGAATTTAAAAACAACAAAGGTTTTGATGTTGTGAAATCAAAAATCTCTATACATGTATGAAAAGCAATAGTTTAAATGAACATTAGGCCCTCATTGTAATGGGCCCTCATTTTTAAAATCCTCTTGGGAAAGTAGTTTGCTTATTATAGAATTGCTTTGCTTAAAAATAAGTATCTGACTAGAAAAAACCCAAATGTCCTTCATTAAGTGAATGGCTAAACTGTAATGCATCCATACCATAGAATACTACATAGCCACAAAAAGGAGTAAAGTATAGTCATGCCTTGCTTAATGATCAGATAGGTTCTGAGAAACATGTCATTAGGTAATTAAACTGTTGTGTGAACATCATAGGGTATACTTTCACAAACCTAGGTGGTATAGCTTTCTACACACCTAGGATCTATGCTATAGCCTATTGCTCCTAGACTTCAAACCTGTGTAGCATGTTACTATACTGAATACTGTAGGCAACTGTAAGGCAATGATAAATACTTGTATATCTAAACATAGAAAAGGTACAACAAAAATATGGGATAAAAGATAAAAAATGGTATACCTGTAAAGAGCACTTACCATGAATGGAGCTTATGGAACTGCGGGTTACCGTGGGTGAGTCAGTGAGTTAGTTGTGAAGGCCTAAGACATTACGCTACTGTAGCCTTTATAAACACTGTACACTTAGATTCCACTAACTATAAAATATTTTTCTTTCTGCAGTAATAAATTAACCTTGGCTTATTGTAACTTTTTTTTTTTTGAGACAGAGTCTCACTGTGTTGCCCGGGCTAGAGTGCTGTGGCGTTAGCCTAGCTCACAGCAACCTCAAACTCCTGGGCTCAAGCAATCCTCCTGCCTCAGCCTCCCGAATAGGTGGGACTACAGGCATGTGCCAACATGCCCGGCTAATTTTTTCTATATATTTTAGTTGGCCAGTTAATTTCTTTCTATTTTTAGTAGAGACGGGGTCTCACTCTTGCTCAGGCTGGTCTCGAACTCCTGAACTCAAACGATCCACCCACCTTGGCCTCCCAGAGCGCTAGGGTTACAGGCGTGAGCCACCGCGCCTGGCCTTGTTGTAACTTTTTTAATTTATAAACTTTTTAATTTTTTTAAGTTTTTCACTCTTCTCAAAACACTTAGCTTAAAGTACAAACATGTACAGCTGTACAAAAATATTTTCTCTTTAAGTATTTTTCTTTTTTAAAATTGTTTTTTTGTTTTTTTTTTTTTTTTTGCTTTTTAAACATTTTTGTTTAAAACTAGGAAAGAAACACATTAGATCTACAGTGTTGAGATCATCAGTATCACTGTCTTCCACCTTCACTCCTTGTCCCATTAGAAGGTCTTGAAGAACAATAGGCAGGCCGATCGTGGTGGGTCACGCCTGTAATCCTAGCACTTTAGGAGGCCAAGGCGGGTGGATCGCTCAAGGTCAGGAGTTCGAGACCAGCCTGAGCAAGAGTGAGGCCCCGTCTCTACTAAAAATCGAAACAAATTAATTGGCCAACTAAATATATAGAGAAAAAATTAGCATGGCATGGTGGCGCATGCCTGTAGACCTAGCTACTTGGGAGGCTGAGGCAGAAGGATTGCTTGAGCCCAGGAGTTTGAGGTTGCTGTGAGCTAGGCTGACACCACGGCACTCTAGCCTGGGCAACAGAGTGAAACTCTGTCTCAAAAAAAAAAAAAAAAAGAACAATAAGGCATGGAACTTCCATCTCCTATGTTAATAATACCGTTTCTGAAATACCTTCTAAAGAACTTACCATAATTGTTTGACAGTTAACTTTCTATTTTTTTAAAAGGAGTGTGCTGTAAAATAATGATAAAAAGTATACTATTAATAAATACATAAACTAGTAATATACTTATTTATTATGATCAATTATTATGTACTGTACATAACGTATGGGCTGTACTTTTCTACAATAAGCAGTGCAATAGGTTTGTTTACACTAGTATCACCACAAATGTGAGTAATGTGTTGAGCCAGAACTCTTCAATGGCTGTGATGTCACTAGGCAATAGCAATTTTTCAGCTCCATTATAGTCCTGTTGGACCACCATCATATATGCAGTCCATCATTGACTGAAATATTATGTGGTGCATGACTGTATTGACACAGCAACTTAGATGGATCCCAAAAGAATTATAGGCATACCTCAGAGATGTTGCAAGTTCAGTTCCAGACAACTGCAATAAAGCAAGTCACACAATTTTTTGGTTTCCCAGTGCATATAAAAATTATGCTTACCTTATATTGTAGTTGATTAAGTGCCACAGCTTTGTCTAAAAAATGTACATACCTTAATTAAAAACTACCTTATTGCTAAAAAAATGCTAACGATCATCTGAGCCTTCAGTGAGTTCTAATCTTTTTGATCATAGAGTATCTTGCCTCAATGTTGATAGCTGCTGACTAATCAAGCTGATGGTTACTGAAGGTTGGGGTGGCTGTGGCAGGTCCTTAAAATAAGACAACAATGAAGTTTGACACATTGATTGAAATCTTTCACAAAGGATTTCTCTGTAGCAAGTGATAGTGTTTAATAGCATTTTACCTACAGTAGAACTTCTTTCAAAATTGGAGTCAATCCTCTCCAACCCTGCCACTTCTTTACCAACTAAGTTTATGTAATATTCGAATCCTTTGTTGTAATTTCAACAATGCTCATAGCATCTTCCCCGGGAGTAGTTTCTATGTCAACAAACTACTTTCTTTGCTTATCCTTGAGAAGCAACTACTCATCTGTTCAAGTTTTATTATATTAGATTGCAGCAATTTAGTCACATCTTCAGGCTCTACTTAATAGCTCTCTTGCTATTTGTATCACATCTGCAGTTACTTCTCCACTGAAGTCTTGAACTCCTTAAAGCCATCCATGAGGTTGGAATCAACTTCCAGACTCTCATTAATGTTGATATTTTGACCTCCTCATTAGAGTCACCAATGTTATTAATGGCATCTAGAATGATGAATCCTTTCCGGAAGGTTTCGATTTACTTTGCTCAATTCCATCAGAGGAATCACTAACTATGGCAGTGATAGCCTTATGAAATGTATTTCTTAAATAATAAAGCTTGAAAATCAAAATTACTCCTTAATCTGTGGGCTGCAGAATAAGAGTTGTGTTAGCAGCATGAAAAGAACATTCAGCTCCATCAGAGCTCTTGGATGACCAAGTACATTGTCAATGAGCAGTTATATTTTGAAAGGAATCTTTTTTTCTAAGCAGTAGGTCTCAACTGTGGGCTTAAAATGTTCAGTAAACCATGTGATAAATAGATATGCTATCATCCAGGCTTTGTTGATTTATTTACAGAGCACAGGCAGAGTAGATTTAGCATGATTCTGAAGGACCCTAGGATTTTTAGAATGATCAGTGAGCCCTGACAAGCTTAAAGTCACCAGCTACATTAGCCCCTCACAAGTGTCAGCCTGCCCTTTGAAACTGTGAAGCCACCATTGACTTCTCCTTTCTAGCTATGAAAGTCATGGATGACACCTTCTAACAGAAGGCTGTTTTGTCTCCATTGAAAATCTGTTGTTTACTGTAGCTACCTTCATCTGTGATCTTAGCTAGATTTTCTGGATAACTTGCTGCAGCTTTTCCATCAGCACTTGCAGCTTCCCCTTGCGTGTTTATGTTATGGAGATGCCTTCTTTCCTCAACCTTATGAACCATCCTCTGTTAGCTTCAAACTTTTCTTCTGCAGCTTCCTCACCTCTACAAGCCTTCAGAGAATTGAAGAGAGAGCCTTACTCTGGATTAGGCTTTGTCTTAAAGCAGTGTGGTGGCTGGCTTGATCTTCTATCAAGACCACTGAAACTTTCTCCATACCAGCAGTAAATCTGTCTTGCTTTCTTAAATTTGTGTGTTCACTGGAGTAACACTTGTCATTTCCTTCAAGAACTTTTCCTTTGCATTCACAACCTGGCTAACTGTTTGGTGCCAGAGGCCTAGCTTTTGGCCTGTCTAAGCTTTCCACATGCCTTCCTCAGTAGGCTTAATCAGTTCTAGCTCTTATATGTGTGACTCTTCCTTTCACTTGAATACTTACAGGTAGGGTTATCACTTTGCATAATTTCAATATTGCTGTGTCTCAGCAAATTAGGGAGGCCGGAGGAGAGGGAGAAGAGATGGGGCATTGGCTAAGTAGGTGGAGCAGTCAGAACATACAACATTTATGGATTAAATTCACTGTCTTATATAGGTGCAGTTTGTTGGTAGTTCAAAACAATTACAACAGTAAAATCAAAGATCACTGATCTCAGATCACCATAATAGATATAATAGTAATGAAAAAGATTGAAATATTGCAAGAATTACCAAAATGTGACACAGAGACAGTAAGTGAGCACATACTGTTAGTAAAAAATGGTGCTGTTAGACATGCTCGACTCAGGGTTGTCACATATCTTCAATTTAAAAAAATGCAATATCTGCAAAGCACTATAAAGCAAAGTGCAAGAAAATGAGATACTGTTATATGCACAGTAAAATAAAAATCTTGAGAGGTTATATGCCATATGATCCCATTCCTGTAATATCCTTGCAATATGGTGACAGAGAACAGATTAGTGGTTGCCAGTCATTAGGGATGGGGTCAAGGAGCTGATGGGTGTGACTATAAAAGAGTAGCATGAGGAATTGTTTTGGTGGTAAAATGGCTCTGTATCTTGATTGTAGTTGTTGTTACCTAAGTAAATACATGTAATGCAATTGCACAGAACTACACAAATGAATCCATGTAAAACTGGTGAAATATGAATAAGGCTGTGTCAGTTTTCTGGTTTTGGTATTGATCTATACTGTCATCGTGTTATCACTGGGGGAAATGGGATGAAGGGTACAGGGGACCTTGCGGTACTGTTTTATGCAACTTTTGGTGAATCAAATTATTTTAAAACTAGAAAGTCAAGTAGAAAAAATTATCTATCATATATAAGGTTGAATATCTTTTATCTGAAATGCTTGGAATCAAAAATGTTTTGGATCTCTTTAGTTTTCTTTTTATTTTTTTGGATTTTGGAATATTTATAAATACATTATGAGATATCTTGGGGATGGAGACCCAAGTCTAAACAGAAAATTCATTTACATTTTTTATTTACATAGCCTAAAGGTAATTTTATACATTATTTTTAATAGCTTTGTACATGAAACAAAGTTTTGACTGTATTTTGACTTTGATTTGTCACATGAGGTCAGGTGTGGAATTTCCCCTTTGTGTTGTCATGTTGGCGCTCAAAAATGTAGAATTTTGGAGCATTTCAGATTTCCAAATTAGGGATGCTCAACTTATGTATGTTCCTGTATAGTATTGGTGGGAAAAGCACATGTTTTTAAAACAAAGATTCTCTGTAGAATAACATTTGCATATTTCATACAGTTCATTTGTGTCATTTTTATTAAGCCATGTTAGCATGTATCTGAGCACAATAGAAATATTTGTACACCAACCATATCCAAGTTACAGTTTTTGTTTTCACTTTGTACGCCTTGTTTTCCATAAATGCCAGTTTTTTCTCATTCTCCTTTTGTTAGGTCTTGCTGCTCTTTTAGCTTTTAACCCCTCTTCATATAAACTAGAAAGACTCTGATATCAGTAATCTATATTTTCCATTGTCCAGTTGCAATAACATTTTGTGGTTCAACAGGATATTTATATTTTGAGCCTATTGACTGTAATATGAAATAAAAGATTTTATCCCCTGTAACAGCATGTCAAGCATCAAACCAGCAGATGAGAACTGATTTGGGAGAAGAGGGTAATATAAGTGCTTGTTAAGTTACACTGTGGTTACTATATGACCATATACCAATTAAAAAGTATACCAAAAAATACTTTAATATGAAAGTAACACATGTTCTAAAGCAATATGCAAGGAATTTGAGCAGATCAGAAGTAAAAGTGTAGACCACAAACTTGGAAGATATGCTGTTTATAATACGTAAAATAAATAATCTATTTTTTGTGTGTGGTGTGAGGTAGGGGTCCAAATTCATTTTTACATATGAATATCCAGTTTTTGTCTCAGCACCATTTATTCTTTGACGCATTGAATTGTTTTGGCATTGTAGTTGAAAATCAGATGTTATCTTTGTGATTTTAGGTTTTGTCTTACTCAGGGTGATATGACCACAGAAAGGAAATGTTTTGAAGGACATTTTAAGAACTTATTTTTAGACCATTTTGATAACAATCAAGTTGATTGAGGAAAAAAAGATGTTCAGATATTAATGTTTTTACTCAGTTAATTTTGCTAACTTCTACCTCTCTTGAACTCATACATCGTCATGTTTGTCCTTCAATATGCTTGACACAAAACATTTGGGGGCAGTAGGACTGGGTTAGAAAACTAAGCCAGTGTAGAATTTACTATATTTCTAAAATTTAACTTTTGGGAAAGTTTGCTTTCTTTTTAAAAATTCAAAACATTTACACACCCATAAAAATCAGTACAGTGGATCTATAATTGATTATCATTCCCTTATCTGCTGTTTTATCATCAGGATTCGTGAGTCATTTGAGGAGTGTTTCAGCACCAAAAATCAAATGTATTCTTTTTTATGCTTCCATCAATTTATCAAAATCATGTCACATTGTTATTTGTTACACCTTAGGAGTATGACTTTCTTCTAATTTTCTTCACTTTTCCTGGAGTTTCTAATTGTCTTTTTTTCTAGTTGACAGACAATAATGTACCGTCAACATATCCTCAAGATTATCTAGCTTCTGTTTCATGGCGTCCTCTTTCCCTCAGAGAATTTCTCTTGGATTCTTATGTCCTGCTCAGAACTCTCATTCCCTCACTGCTCTCCTAGGTTGAATCAGCTGTTTGCTCAGTGCTGTGGATCCTTCCTCTTTCCTGTTTTTTACACTCATCTTGCTAAGTAATAGTCTGAGATGTTTTCCTAAGAAAGGTTTCTTAAGAAGTAATCCTTCTGAGACATTACATACCTGAAGTCTTTATTCTGACATCAGACCTGATTGGTGGTATAGAATGCTAAGTTCAAGGCTGGGCAGGATGACTCATTCATGCCTGTAATCCCAGCACTTTGGGAGGCCAGGGCAGGAGGATCACTTGAGGCCAGGAGTTTGAGACCAGCCTGGGCTACATAGCAAGACCCTATCTCCACGAAAAGTTTTAAAAAATTTAGCCAGGCATGATGGCAGGTGCCCGTAGCCCTAGCTATTCCGGAGGCTGAAATGGGAAGGATCACTTGAGCCCAAGAATTGGAGGTTACAGCGAACCATGATGAGTCCACTGCACTCTAGCCCAAGCAACAGAGCAAGACTCTGTCTCAAAAACAAAAATGATATAAACTTAGCATTCTATTTATTTATTTGTTTTTAAGAGACAGACTCTTGCTTTGTTTCCCGGGCTAGAGTACAGTGGCCTTATCATTGCTCACAGCAACTTTGAACTCCCAGGCTCAAGCAATCCTCCCACCTCAGCCTCCGGAGTAGGTATGACTACGTAAGGTGTGCACCACCACATGTGGCTCATTTTTCCATTTTTTGTAGGGGCAGTGTCTTGCCATGCTGCCCAGGCTGGTCTCAAACTCCTGGCCTCAAGTGATCCTCCCATCTTGTCCTCCCAAAGTTCAAGGACTGTAGGACTGTATGAGTCACTGCACCCAGCCTCTAGTGTCATCTAACATCTTGATTGCTGTTGAGAGATCTGCTGTCAGTCTGATTTTTCATTTTATTTTGAAATTTTCCAAACATTCACAAAATTTGATGGATTACTCAATTCTACAATTAAATTTGCTCTTTTGCTTTATGCCATATCCATCAGTCCATCTTATTTTTTGATGCATTTCAAATTAAGTTGCACGAATTGGTATGATTGACCCCTAAACACTTCGGCATTGCATATTATTAGCTTGAATCCAGTATTTGATTACTTTTTTAAAGGTAGGTATGCATAAAGAAAAATATGTAAGTCATAAATGTACCATTTGATGTATTTTTGACAAATTGTATACTTCTCTATAACCCATACATCCATCAAGATATAAAGCATTAGCATCACCCCAGAAAGTTCCTTCATTTTCTTTTTCTGGTCAGCCTCCACTCCCACAGCCCAAGAAGCAACAATCAAAAGTTCTAATTATCTTCCACCATGTATTATATTTGCTTGTTCTAGAATTTATATAAATGAGATACTGTAGTAGATACTCTTATTGTATAAGGCCTCTTTCACTCAACATGTTTCAGATTTATCCATTTTGATGCATGTATGAATAGTTCCTTTTTTATTACAGAATGGTATTATATAAATATACAGTTCATTTTTCCATTTTGTTAATGGCCACCTATACTGTTTTTGTTGTTATTTGAGAATAAGTTTTAAATCTTCAACTAAGAAATGCATGCTAACATGCAATATAGTGCACAAAAATCCATTTGTTAGTCCTTCGTTTCTTCTTCATTCTTTTCCTAGTTCTTGAAATTTTGTTAATATAAAATTAAGTCATAATGCAGCTGGGATACTGTCAAACTTTTGATGATTTCTTGCTATTCTCAGTAATATAAAGAGTAGGTAGGAAGATTGTTTAAAATCATCCCTCCCCCTTTTTTTTAAGTTTTGAACATTCTTATTGAAACTTCAGAAATTAACCTGTTTTTCCTAGTCCATTGATTGACTTTAGGTAAGTAGGTTTTTATATTAATTTGATGTAATTAAGTGTGAATCTTTCCTAGAATGTGTTTGCATTTGCAGCATATAAAGTCATTGAAATTTAGAAGTAGAATTCTTTAAATAATATGTTCATCTACAAAGGTCACATATTATATGATTCCTTTTATGTGATATATTCAGAATATGCAAATCCAGAGACAGAACAGGTTAGAGTTCACCAGGATGATAGGGCATTTTATGGAGTAAGAAAAAGTTGAAATTAGAGACAACTGGTAGTTACACAACATTGGGAGTGCACTCAATACCACTGATTTGTACCTTTAAAATGGTTAATTGTATGTATTTCATTGTCACCTCAGTTTTAAAAAAAGTATATCAGTTTGACATTAACTTTATTTATGAATCACCTTTGATCTAGAGATGCATGACTTTTTTAGTTATGAATGGATTTGGGGGGAAGTTGTTTTGGGTTTTTTGTTTTTGGGTTTTTTTTTTTTTTCCTCTTATTTATTTATTTGGAAACAGGGTCTTGTTCTTTTGCCTGGGATAAGAGTGCAGTGGTGTCATCATAGCTCACTGCAACCGTACACTCGTGAGCTCAAGTGATCCTCCTGCCTCAGCTTCCCAAGTAGCTGAGACTACAGGCGTGCACTACCGTGCCTGGCTAATTTTCCTTTCTTTTTTTTTTAGTGGAAACAGGGTCTTGCTCTTGCTCTTACTCAGACTGTTCTCGAACTCCTGACCTCAAGCAGTTTTCCTACCTTGGTCTCCCAAAGTGCTGGGATTACAGGCATGAGGCCTTTTGTTTTTTCATAAAGGTTATTGTCACTTATACTTGTCATGATTTTTGGAATGGCAGTTTATATTTGTAAAACCAAGTTTAAAATCTTATATTCATGATCTGGAGGGTCTTTTCCAGCTCTGAAGTTTTGTTAAGTCCATATGATAAATTAAAATGAAATTTTCTGGTTGTCATTCTACGTTACACAAAAGATTGTATTGTGGTATATTATCCAACATACACATTCCATAGTTTTTTGGAAGTGTTGGTTTTCTTTTTAACGAATGCTGATTTTGAAATTAAAGCAAGAAAAGAGTAAAGTCTGTTTTGAGTCTAGTATTCAAGCTATATTTGTGGTATATGAAAATTATATTATGCCTTAGAGAACTTCGTACAGCTGCTGTACAAATTTTTGTTGCATTTAGCTTGCTACTGAAATGAAGAAGCAATAATAAATAGGTGACAGTGCGATGTTAAATGCAGCTTATGTCTGGTCATACTGCATGAACATCTAACACCTATACTGTAATTTTAGAAAGGACTTAACTTTTCTCCTGTCATTTTTTCTTGGTTTATGTGGCATTTGTGAAAATGCTTACAGAAATGCTGGTACTAAGATAAAGAATAATTGATGTTCTTGTTTGTGAAAGTCACACTAAGATTACAGAAATAGCTACTAGTTAAATTATTTCCAATCTTAAAGACATACCTCTTCTCCTGACTTAGTGGGGACCCATTTTAATTAGATTTCAATATAAAATTTCACAGCTCCTGCTTCCTTTTGTTTTTTTCTCGTCTTCCTACTTGTTCTCCTTTTTTCCTTATGTTTGAACAGATTTGCTTGAAGATAGTACAGGATAAATGGGACTGAGAAAAAGGAGCAGTAGGTCTCAGTGAGTGTTATTTAAATTAAGTATTAGTATATGAAGTCCCAAAGATTACATGGGATTTATGTCTTCTAAATCCATAATAGTAAAAGTTGGTAACTCCAACTTTATGCTGTACCAAGTGCAAATCATTTTAGGAATCAGGTCGCTTATGTGCCTTTCCTTAACCCCAGAATTTAATGGAGTAAAGTTTATTGGGGAATATTTCAACATATAATAGATAGCTTTTCAGGCATGCTGCAGTTAAACTCCATATTTTGTTCTTCAAGACTTTGTAATGTTATTCTTAGAATTGCCAGTTGCCTACAGGAAATTACTTAAGTACTTAGAAGACCTTTCCTATTGACTCAGTTAGGTCACTTAGGCAAAAAACTATCGACCCTTACTGGTGGACAAGTGACTATGGCATGTAGTACAAATTTTAGAGTTCATTTATAGACAGGTGACTGAGGTAATCTCTAATTTAGTCATTGATCACTATGTTTAAGAGTAAACATAGACAAAATAGTGATTGCCTGCCAATCTATCATTAAAATTTTTATTTAGCCAATGTGATGGCACTAGAATAATAGGCAGTTGGGGCACACAGTCTGTTTTTCCTACTAGAAAATTAGAAACAAAAATTGAAAGTGGAAGAGGCTGCCCACTATAGGAGCGCTAACAGTAAGAACTGACAGCTGAAATCAAAGAAGGAAATGGAACTATAAAAAGTGTTTATTAAGTATAATAGTTTAAAACCACCACTATTTGGGCCAGTTAGCGTAGGAGTAAATTGTCCACGTGTCTACTTAAAAAACAAAAGAAAACCCACAAAAGTTATTTATTATATTACAGTGTTACAGCCTTGTATATTGTTTTTTTTGTTTGTTTGGTTTTTTTTTTGAGACAGAGTCTCACTCTGTTGCCCGGGCTAGAGTGCCGTGGCGTCACCCTAGCTCACAGCAACCTCAAACTCCTGGGCTCAAGCGATCCTCCTGCCTCAGCCTCCCGAGTAGCTGGGACTACAGGCATGCGCCACCATGCCCGGCTAATTTTTTTTTTTTCACATATGTATTTTTTTTAGTTGTCCAATTAATTTCTATTTATAGTAGAGACAGGGTCCCGCTCTTGCTCAGGCTGGTCTTGAACTCCTGACCTTAAGCTATCCACCCACCTTGGCCTCCCAGAGTGCCAGGATTACAGGCGTGAGCCACCGCGTGCAGCCCTTGTACATTGTTTTTAAAAGAATAATGAAAAAAAAGAGTGCGGTAGTCATCTAGAAAATTTACTCATTCTTTGTGCCAAGTGATTAAGATATTACCAAATAATGGAGTATAGATTAAAAATAAATCACATTGAATTTTTGCATGTGAGCACTGATGTTTCTTTCAGACTCACCTTAACCAAGTTGTATGTACTTTATAGGTTTGTCCTTTTGCATTGTGAAGTACTAGGAGAACCTCTTCAAACGAAATGCCTAGAATGGTTGTTCTTTGAGGTATTCTTCTGGTTATATAGCTTTTTGAATTGAGTAAAACATGTCAAAAATGATTGTTAAACTAATTTGAAGATGTTTTCATTATCTGATTCATTAAGCTCTAGATTTTGTTTAACTAGTATTAAATTAAAGACAAATGTATGTTTTCGTATGATAGTGATGGCTCATTTGTTAGTGCTGGTGTTTGAGTATATTTTAAATGAACCTGAGCTGCTCAGAGTCTAATTGCAAAATTGAAAAGTTAGCATAAATTGTCCATGATATAACTGAAAAATAATTTCAGTTTATTTAGTAAAGAGAGTTTTTTTTTTTGTATCTACTATGCAAGGGATTTTGCTTTCAGCATAGTGAGATTTAATAGTAAGAGAATATACATTGTAATAATTATGAAAGCATACCTATATCTCTTAACTTGATGGCTTGATCTAATAAAAATTTAAGTTCTTCATGCTATGGACTAAGTCAATTAGTCATAGCTCCAGAATTTCTAAGTGTGAGTAGCTTGAGAGTAACAGTCTGGTTGCTCACACTAGCTACTTTTTCATGGCAAAAATGCCGTATTTATTTAGATTGTGTATTGATTAAGGGTGTCTTGAAGGAAGTAGATAGAAATATTGGCCCTTAAAAAACAGGTCATTATTTGGCAGTACTATTGAAGTTAGCCTTCATGACTGTAATGACTTGGAGGAGTACTGTTTTAAAAATTAATTTCTTACTCATTTTGTAAAGCAGGATATATTTTTTAAATTAAGTAAATTTTGTGAAGTAGATCATTTTAATGTTTAGTTTGTTTTTTATGTTCCTTGACATCTGTTCTGTGAATAGTTTTCTTAATTACCTAGATTTTTTTTTTATTTTTTATTTTTTTAAATATTTGAAATAGTTCTTCTGAACTAAAGTTCAGCCAAACGGGAGAAAATTCAGTATATTTCATACTGAAATGAAGTACAATACTTAGTTCCTTTTTTATTTGTCCTTTCTAAGATCACAGTAAATATGTTACAGCAAAAGCCAAATGGCAATGGTTTGTATAAATTTATTATTTTTTTTTTTAGACAGAGTCTCACTGTGTTGCCTGGGCTAGAGTGCCATGGCGTCATCTTAGCTCACAGCAACCTCAAACTCCTGGGCTCAAGTGATCCTCTTGCCTCAGCTTCCCAGGTAGCTGGGACTACAGTCATGCGCCACCATGCCTAGCTAATTTTTTCTATTTTTAGTTGTTTGGTGGCAAATTTCTTTCTATTTATAGTAGAGATAGGGTCTCGCTCTTGCTCAGGCTGGTCTTGAACTCCTGAGCTCAAGCAATCCTCCTACCTCGGCCTCGCAGAGTACTAGGATTACAGGCATGAGCTACCATGCCCAGCCAATTTTTGACAGCAATAATGGTTAGCAATAATGTTTCTAAATCCTCACCATGAAAGAAGTAGGCAGGAATTAAGATGTGCAGCAGTTGCAGAAATCAGGGATTCAGGAGCTTCAGAATATGGTTCATTATGATCCCAAAGGTAATGAGGAATGGACTTGGCTTCCGTAAGCAGGCATTTGAACATAGGTTAATTAGATGCTCTTGATCAAGCACCATTATAAATTTGTATAAGAAGATTTCAAGATGTGATGTGGGGTTTTTTAAAAGAATTTTTATACCAACCTGACTTATATGAATCATGTTGAAATTAATTGGCCAGTGCTGATTTTCTTCTTCTGACTTTTTAAAGAGCTTTATTGAGATATAATTCACATACCGTGCTGGGTGCGGTGGCCCATGCCTATAATCTCAGTACTTTGGGGAGACTAAAGCAGGAGGATCGCTCAAGGTCAGGAGATCAAGACCAGCCTGTATAACATAAAGAGACCTTGTCTCTACAAAATAAAAAAATTAGCTGGGCATGGTGGTATGTGCCTATAGTCCTAGCTACTTGAGAGACTGAGGTGGGAGGAGTGCTTGAGCTCAGGAGTCTGGTTACAGTGAGCTATGATTGTGCCACTGCACTCCTGTCTGGGTAATGACAGCAAACCTTGTTTGTAAAAAAATTAAAATAATTTGTATACCATAAAGTTCATCCATTTAAAGTATATAGTTCGTTGGGTTTTAGTATGTTCACAGTTATGCAGTCATCACTATAATGTAATTTTAGAACATTTTCATCTCTTCAAAAAGAAACCCTATACCCATTAACAGCCCCTCCCATGTTCTCCCCTTCCCCACCCCTAGGTATCTATTAATCTACTTTTTGTCTCTATAGATTTGCCTATTATGGACTTTTAATATACGTGGAATCATACGATATATAATCTTCTTTCACTTAACGTAATGTTTTCAAGATTTATCCATGTTATAATAT
The DNA here is from genome assembly GCA_963574885.1 of Lepilemur ruficaudatus. Lineage (NCBI taxonomy): Eukaryota > Metazoa > Chordata > Mammalia > Primates > Lepilemuridae > Lepilemur > Lepilemur ruficaudatus. The sequence goes on from CAUYRT010076402.1 coordinate 35,102, forward strand.
GAATCAGTACTTCAGTCCTTTTGTTGCTGAATAATATGCCATTGAATGGATATACCACATTCTCTTTATCTATTCCTCAGTTGATGGATATTTGGGTTATCTATTTGGTTATTATGAATATCACTGCTCTAAACATTCTTGAAAAAGTTTTTGTGTAGATGTGTGTTTTCATTTCTCTTGGGCATATACCTAAGAGTAGAATTGCTGGGTTATATGGTAAATATGTTTAGCCTTTTGAGGAACTGCCAAACTGTTTTTCAAAATGGCTGCACTGTTTTGCATTCCCATCAGGCTGTGGATCAGGGGTGAATCTTTATAAAAGGGGAAATGTAGAGACAGGTATTTATACATGCAAAATACCATGAGAACATTAAAGTGGCCATCTACAAGCCAAGGAGAGAGGCCTGGAACAGATCCCTCACAACCATCATAAGAAAGAAACCAGCCCTGCCAACACCTAGATTTTGGACTTCTGAGCTCAAAAACTGTGAGACAATAAATTTTCTGTTGTTTAAGTCAACCAGTTTGTCATGCTTTGTTACAGAAGCTCTCACAAACTAATACAGAAGTGGTCCATGTCCATTCAGACTTAGCAAATAGACAGACTTCCTCCTTTGTGCTGATGACACACAAGAGTAAATTTAAAAGTCAAATAGACATAATCAGCCATGAAGGAAATGCATATCAAAACTACAGTGAGATACCACTTCACACCCACTATAATGTTTATAGTCAAGAAATCAGATAATAAATGTTGACTGGATGTAGAGTGACAAATTGGAATCCTTGTGTATGTACTACCAGTGAGAATGTAAAGTGCATCCACTTTGGAAAAAGTCTGGCTGTTCCTCAAATAGTTAAACACTTAAGTGATCAGATACGAGTTACCATATGACCCAGGCACTCCATCCGTAAGTATATAGCCAAGAGAAATGAAAATATTATGTCCACACAAAGCTTGTACGTGAATGAATGTTCATTACAGCATTATTTGTAATAGTGAAAAGTAGAAGCAACCTGAATGTCCACCAGCTGATGAATGGATGAACAAAATGTTGCATATCCATGCGGTGGGATATCATATGACGATAAAAAGGAATGAAGTACTGATACATGTTACAGTGTGAGTGAACCTTGAAAACATACTAAGTAAAAGAAGACAGTCACAAAGGACCACATACTATGTCATTCCAGGTATATGAAATGTCCCAAATAGGCAAATCTATGGAGACACAAAGTAAATTAGTAGCTGCCTAGGTTTAGAGAAATAAAGGGAATTAGATGTTGATGACTGAGGGCAATGGGGTTGCTTTTTGGGGATGATAATGTTCTAAAATTGATGTGAGGGTCACATTGCTCTGAATATACTAAAAGCCACTGAATGACTTTCATACCATTCAATAGTATACCATTGTATGATATGTGAATTATATCTCAATAAAGCAGTTTATAAAACACTAGAACATACATCAAAAAATAAATCAAACTGGTTATTTGTGATCAGAAGGAGCAATTGATTGAGTGATCATGTATTACATATGTTCTATTTGTCAGGTTCTTTGTTAAATACTGAATGTGAAAAGATGATTAAGAGGCTTAAGTTCCATCTTAGTTGGAGAGACAGAATCAGTTAACTGACTTTAATAAGCCAAAAATCAAAACTGTCATTTTGAAGCAACACTTGTTGGAATTCATATGGGGAGAAAAAAAACTATTAAAATTCTTCTATTTGGGTTCTCTAGATTATAAAATTTTATGAGGTACCTAATTACCTAGATAATACTGCTCTAGTCTCCTTTAGAAATATATTTACCCTTACTTGTAGGAAAGGTGCCACTGTTTAAAGATTGAAGAGCACATAAGTATATCTTTAGTATTTTACTCTCCTTCCCAAACAATACCAAGGGGTTTAGAACTCTTCATCTCTGATTATTGTACTTCTGCTTTTTAAATTATAAGTGATAGAAGTCCAAAGCATAGTAATTTAACAAAAGGGGAATTTACTAACTCATAAGAATGCTAGGTCCAGAAGTTAAGGGACAGCTAGGTCCAGACCTCAAATAGTATGATCTGACTCTTATTTCTTCTCTGCAGGTATGCTGTAGACAGCTTCATCCGTGTTGCCAGGAAAAATGGTTGCTATGAATCCTGGCTTACTTGGTCCTTATGAGTCTTGATCCCAATAGGAATGAGCCAGTGGCGAGGAAGATCTTATGGCACATTCTGAATGACCCAGCTTAAGTCACATACTCAACCTTGAACTGTGGTATAGTTCATGTCTAGGTAATGACTCCCCTTCCTGAGGCTGGAATTGCAAGTTAAGTGCCAGGCAAGGATGCTGGATTATTACCAGAAGTAGAGGAACAGAGCACTCAATAGACAGAGATAACAGAAGCTTGTATGTATTGCCAATATTGATTGAATAAAATACATGGGCCCACGTACAAAGGAATGTACAAAATAATTTTTTGACATTGGATCTTAGAATATATTAGACCTTTGTAATTCTTCCTATTGAGGCATGGAGTCCACAGTGCTAGAGAAGTACATATTTTAAGAGATACAATATGGTGGATAATGATAAGTGATAATGAGTTGGGAGAAAAATATAAAATATTGGAAATATTGAATTATAGTTTAATTGATTCAAATGTAATGCCAATTCTATAAATAGGCACACATCATAAGCAACAGATGTGAATGCATTAGGTTTCACATACTTATAAGGCATGTCATGTCATGACTGAGCAGAGAGGTCAGTACTATGTAATAGAATTTTCTACAGTGATGGAAATGTTCCCTGTCTGCATTGCTCAATGTGGTGGCCACTAGCCACAATATGGCTAGTGAGCAATTGAAATATGTCTAGTGTAACTGAAGATTTGAATTTTTAATTTTATTTAATATTAATTTAAATAGCCACATGTAGCTGGTATTAATAGCTACCTTATTAGACAGCACAGCTGTCTAAACTTGGGATACCTTGATTAACATCCCATCTCCTACATTTAGTAGCTTTAAGGCATTTGGCAGATTATAAAACCTTCTTTGCCTTCCTTTTCTTCACATCTGTAAAATGGAGATAAATATATACCTATTTCAATGATTATTTTGAGGATTCAATGACTTAATGCATGTAAATGTGCTTAGCACTCATTAGGTATAGAGCACTTAAATGTTAGTTTTTACTGTCATTGTCATATCACCACCTTGGAATAGGAGTTAAATGAAGGGCCAGTAATCCAACAGTTAAAATTTTTTACTGAATGTCTTGGGAGCTGTAGCCCTTGGGCCGTTTATTGATAATGTATATGTTATTATAGACTCAGTACGGAAAATGGGATTAAAATGTAGTTTGGGGAACTTTAAGGACAAGCATTTCAGTGATAAGTGTGTCAACTTGGAATTGGTTGTCAAGGGAGATGGGGAAAATTTTATTTTTATCAAGCCAGGTATCAGATTATACTTCATGATGATTTGGTCAGTATTTTCTGTTTTTAAGATTGCTAAGTATATTTTTTTAACCTTCAAAAGATAATCATGTTTTTAATAATTCTCAAATTTTTAAAGTTCTTTGTCTATAATATCTGTGGCCCACTAATTGACATTTTTAGCAGAACTTTTCTTCAAGGATTTTTCTCTGAAAGTCATAATACAGGCCAGGCACGGTGGCTCATGCCTGTAATCCTAGCATTCTGGGAGGCCAAGGCGGGAGGATCGCTCAAGATCAGGAGTTCAAAACCAGCCTGAGCAAGAGCGAGACCCTGTCTGTACTAAAAAAAATAGAAAGAAATTAATTGGCCAACTAAAAACATACATAGAAAAAATTAGCCAGGCATGGTGGCACATGCCTGTAGTCCCAGCTACTTGGGAGGCTGAGGCAGGAGGATTGCTTGAGCCCAGGAGTTTGAGGTTGCTGTGAGCTAGGCTGACACCACAGCACTCTAGCCTGGGCAAC